>MVJL01000209.1:0-54010 GCA_002156465.1 Macrocentrus cingulum | reverse complement strand
TAAAAATTATTTAAGAAATAAAAATTTTTTTTCAATAGAATTCTCAAAAAAATCAAATTAATAATTTAAATATATAAATATATTATAAAATTTTTTAATTTGTATTTTTTTTTATGTTTAAATTTATTGATTAATTTTTTTTACTTGAATTAGGGGCGTGAAATAAACTTTTTTCGTTATATAGAAAACGAAAAAATTTAAAATTTAGGGTAAACGGGGGTATGAAAAATCGTTTGGTCGTATCATTACGAACGAAAATGATGTGATCACTGGAGGCTAGAAAACGAAAAAATTTAAAATTTAGGGTAAACGGGGGTATGAAAAATCGTTTGGTCGTATCATTACGAACGAAAATGATGTGATCACTGGAGGCCATGCGTCGTCGCAATGATAAGGTGTACTCACCGGTACTTCACGCGGTAACAATCCGTCCGCCTCGAGTCAAATAAGAAAACGTCTCATCGAAGCGAAGAAACAAACCGGTTCAATGATAAAGCTTCAGTCGCACCTCGGGGCTTCCTCCTTTACCGTCAGCATCCTCACTCAACGAGACTCCTCGCGTTTGCAATGTTACTCGCTCTCTCCCTGTCTCTCTCGACACTCAAATCCAAATGGAAATAAAAAAAAATGGTAAATCGATGGATCGAGGAGGCACTTACTGCAACGACAGTGTCTAACGATAATTACCTCACTTACGGTAAATACGTCGTGCTATTATAATATCGCGAAATAGCGTATCAGGACTACTGCTATCGTTAGAGAGAGGTCACTTTAGCTCGCGTGATGCCTGTGGACGCGTTTGCCCACAGCATTTCCATCTTTAACAAAAATAAAAAATCAATTACTGTAATAAATTTGATGATAAACCAATTTTATCCATGCATGCTGGTGAAAACATCGAAAATTTCCTTTTAAGTAATTTTACCGTTGTCTTATTTTGTCCTGTAATAAATACAATATTTAAAAAATAATTCAATTTTTATAGGGGGAAATTTTTATTTGTTTTTTTTTTTCGAGGAGATTGAAATTGTAGTTTTTAATCTTTTTTTTTATGTTGAGTAGAAAATAATAGAGTTATTATACACATCAAGGTATATGCAGTAAAATTTCGATGAAAAATTTATAATTGATTCATCTTTTTCATTTCTTAAGAATTTAAATGACCGCAGTTTAGCATCTTGAGCTCGCTTTATTATGGCAAGGGTGGCGCATAATCGTAAGTTTCAGATATATACATTTACTCATAAACTACTTAGACGATAAATTTAAAATGTAGACAGTTGATTTGTGGTACGTTATATCGCGTCTCTAAAGTCAAAAGGGCGTATAGAGAAAATTTGCTGTTTTAAATCATAATATCTTCAAAATTATTGAAGATAAAAATTTTTCTCAAGAAATATTTTTTGTAGGAAATTTTAGTAGCTACAAAAAAGTTACTTAACAAAATTTGTCTAATTTGCATCCTTATTAAAATAATCAGCAATTAGAAAGATCGGAAATTTTTTAACCATACGTTTTTTATTTAAAAAACCAACAAAATTTTCAATTTCCTTCAATATCTTACAAAAATTCAAATGAAAAACTTTTTTTCAATTAAAATAACCTCAAAATACAGTATTAAAATTTATTATAATTCGTGTAATTAAAGCAGTAAATAATTAAAAAAAATTATTTCCATAAAATAAAATATTTCATCTGAAATATGATCAGATATAAAATGATTTTTCTGTTGTAAATTAATTTAAAAAAAAATGTTATATTAAAATAATAATTATTCGAGTGATTACAGGGAAAAATATAAAAATTCGCAATTGGATGAGAAAAAGTAAAAAAAAAAATTGAAAGTATATAGAAAAATTTCTGCAATCTTATCAAAAATATCTCGGCCACATGTCAAGGATGCTGGCAAGGCCCATAGCCTCGAGGATTTTTCTTTTGTTTTATTTATCATAACGAACAACTTGTCGGATGGTTAATTGCAGCGAGGTTCTTCTGGTTATACAGTTAGACGAGAGAAAGATAAAATGAAGAAGCGAGAGAGATGGTGTTATACCCCCTACATACTCTTGCCCTGTACCATGAGCTCTGCGTGTACAAGTAGCTCGAATCTATTTATAGTTAGTGCACTCTTGCACGCCAATGCACGAGTGTTGGTGCATTGCAGGATAGCAGACTAAGAGAGAAGGCAAAAGCAAAGGAGTGAGACTCGTGCCACACCTGGCCCCGATTGCATCCTACCTATCTATTCTACTTTACAAACTCCAAGTGCATATATACTCTATATATATTATGCTCCACCCAAGATATAGCACTGCTGCGTTCTCCAACTGCGCCAACAACACACTGCAAAATGCCTAAATAACTTTACTCACACTGCTCTCGAGAAATATCCGCACTTTTATTATTTTCTTATAGAAAAAAAAAATATCCAGGATGTTACTGATGATGATATAGTCACTACAAGTGTTTATTATTTCCTCAGGAATTTCAGTTATATATATTTCATAATAACTGCTTGTACACGAAGAAAATGACTTTTTAGTTGGTCATTCTGTTACTTATTAGTAATACTTTTCAAAAGTGATTTTTTTTTCATTTTATAAAGTAGTATCTTAATTTATTGTATTTTGTGAAGAATTACTTCTAAAAAAAATTGTTAAATATTTTTAGGGGATGTCAACGAAAAATTGATATTTTAGAAAGTTTTTTTTTTTTTGTCATTTTGTTTGTTTTTGCGGAAAAATTGAAATTTAAGTGACTTTTAAAAATATCAGGGTAATATATTGTTGGTGTATATAAAAATATTTAATTAATATTTTTTAATCTAATTAAAATAGTTTAACTGAAGGTATTCTCATGGTTTTTTCTAGTAATTAGAAAAATTAGTTGAAAAATAGCAAAGCAGAGTTTCTTATAAATTTCATGGAATCTCCGGAATGTCTCGGTTATCGCGCAGTACGGAAGATCGATCTTCCGCACCTGTTGCGACGATCTCCGCCCGATATCAATGACCAACATGTGGGCAAAGTCTTTTTATTCCCAAGGCACAGGTTTATGCCTGTGAGCCTACATATATACACATGGACATTACCTGCACACTGAAAACTCGTTTTCCACTGTGTCTCCCATGGGACTGCGGTATTCGCCACACGTCGCTTCGATGTAGTCATCTGTATCAATCAGGAGTAGCGCGCGAGGTGCTCTTTCTCGAGTCAATGCGCATATATACATGCACCAACACCTCTTCTTCTTCTTTACGCTCGATATGTGTACTTTGGTGGGCACTTAGCTCCAATCAGCCTCACGATTGCGGCCTCATGAATTCTACGACGTAATTATTGACATGTTGATTGAATAGTGTCGGAAAAATTAATTAATCAACAAAGGATCCATTGAGCAACAAAAAAAATATTTATTGAATAAAAACTTAAACAGTTGCATGAAAATTTTTTTTTTTAATTGGTAACATTTCATTTTAATGATTTAAATTAAATTGTGAATTTTTTTTTTTCAAGGTTTTTGAGTGTTGTTTTTTTTTGTTTGAGTTTTATTGTTAAATAATTGACAAATCGAGAATTTCCGTGGGAAAGGACTTATTCTATGAGTGCAGGTATGCATGGGCAAGGCTTTTGCACACCACGTGTGTATTTGTGATGAGTGCAGTAAACTCGTATGCATCAGGTGCTCGCTCCATGCCAGCGAAATAGTCCATATGTATATACACAGTCCAGCACTTAGCAACTTTGTCACTTGTAAATGCTGAGTTGAGGCCAAACCTTCTTTTTCTATATCTATTCCGGAGACACTGGTGTGGCTTTATCTGTTATAATTGAAAGAGAAGGTATAGGTATATTGCTATATATATATTTCTCGATGAGAATCTGACGCGAAAAGAATTCCCAAGTTATTTTTTCTTCTAAAAACCACCTGCATTTTTTTATCCCCTCCCTCTTAGGTGGAAATGTAGATCTATATTTAAACTTTGAAGTTTTTAATCGTTTTAAAGCTAAAAAAAATGTATAAACAATTTTTTTTTTGTTATTTTTCATCAAAAGTATGTTTTTACAATTTTTTTAACTGGAAAAAAAATTTGTTTATAATCTGAATATATACATTAATAATTACATTTTTTATTGTTACTTGAAATTATGAGCGTTGAATTCCTAAATTTTTATATTTCATATTTTTTTAACACGTTTAAAGAATTTTTTTTTTTCATATTTTATCAAAAAACTACATTTTTTACGATTTGTTTATTTTAATTTGAATTAAAAAATTTAATAATTAATTTGTCATAAATTAAAAGATTTTTACACTTAATATTTCTCAATCGCGTAATTAATTTTGATAAAATAAACACCTTTGATTTAAAGTGTTGAAAAAATCACACTGGCACGTTTCACTTGTTGCACAAGCGTTTATAATATATATTGTGGGTGGTGTAAGCGGGAAACGGGCATTTATGATCAATGGGTGAAATAGTTATAGTCCGTTAAAAAGCAAAGCGTCCTTCAACCCCTTCATCGGTAAACAGGTGGCCCACCCTCGGGAAACGCTTCCTCGTCACGTGTGAATTATACACAGGCACAGGGTGAATGTAAAGGAGCTTGTATGTACGAATTAGTGTCTAGTAATGATGTGGATGTCTGCGGTAGCACTGGAGAAAAATGAAATGAGCGGCTATATAGTGGGTATCAGGTGTGTTATGGAGGTCCGTTGCTCTGGAAAGGCACGTGAGCACTCGACCAAGCGTTATATAGATGATCGGGACGAAACGTCGATCGAGTATCGCAGAGTGGCATGCAACGGGGCGGGTCGAGATCGATCTCACAGGCAAACTCGTATATGCAGTCCACCAACCTCCAACTAATTTTTCTTTCACTCTCTATGTAGTTTAAAATTTTTTTCTCACTATTTCCGCCATATTGCACCATTTTCAAACGATTTCCATTGCATTAACCACCCGTGTATGTCATATTTTGATGCTGAGAGGGTTTTAAATCGACTTAATCTTTGTATTATAATGAAAATTAATTTTTTTTGAATGCTTTTTGGGTTTAATTGTTAGCTTGTGTTGCAATATGTCTCATTAGTAATGAAAGAAACTATTTTAGATGACTTGCAGAACCATAAACATCAAATGAATAACTCTTGAATGAGATATACTGATTTAATCTGGGGCTTTAGATTTATAAATCTCGTTGAAGTTTATCATGAGTGTTAATCTTGTCATTAAAATTAATTCTCAAACATCGTAAGAGATGCATTCATACCTTTTTTTTTGTTTCAATTATCTATAGTGTTACACACGTGCAGATGGATAATAATATATCCAGCAGTCTTAACAATCTGATCTGGTATTAAAAGTCGAACAAAGGGGTTTTTTACACCCTTTAAAATATGTAATACATGGTAAAACCCCTTTTGGTTATTGTTATAAAATAAGTTTATAAGAAAAATTTTGGACTGTCGTAAAGAATGAAAATAAATCATTGTTTATCATTCGTAATAATTACATAAATTCTGTATTATTATGTTTTTCAGTTAAATTTGTGTTGACAATAAATTTAGTGATGATTTGATGGAGAAAAAAAATTTTTTTTTTTTTTTGTGAAATTTTCCAAGGGGTACACCCCTTGGAAATCTCATCGTTTTCGTGATTTTTTTAGTTTTCCGCCGATAACTCAGTAAATACGCGTTATATCGAAAAATTTTATTCCAATTAAATTATCAAGTATCATATAAGCTACAAAAAACGTTAAGTAAATTTTTTTGTACCTCGCATAATTTTCGAGATATTATCGTTTTTTGAAAATTTTGATTTTTCAAAATATCTCGAAAAAAACGAAAAATAAGTAAATTTTTTTGTACCTCGCATAATTTTCGAGATATTATCGTTTTTTGAAAATTTTGATTTTTCAAAATATCTCGAAAAAAACGAAAAATATCGAAAAATATTACTCTACATTTTTTATAGGAAATAAAACCCCTAATCATTTAATTCCTATAAAATTTTTCGATATTACGCGTAGTTTCAGAGTTATCAGCAAAAAACCAAAAAAATCGTGAAATTTAAAGGGGTACCCCTTCGAAAATTTGACGAAAAAAAAAAATTTTTTTTTTCTCTGTCAAACATCTCAAAAATTGTTTTTAAAAGTAATTCAACTAAAAAATAGAAAATTTCATGTTTTTTCTTATCAAAAGGCACGTAAAAAAATTAAAATCTCTTAAAAATGACCCAAATATTTTTTAACATTATCTTAATTTTCTTAAATATTGATTTTATCTCATTAACCAAACAATAATAGTTTAAAAACTTGAACATCCATTAATAGTATAACTTTTCCCAAGTTAAAATATCAATTTTTCCAATGAAAATGAAAAATAAATCGTTCTTGACACTAGTGACTTCTCTCTATAGGTGTAAACACTAGAGATTATGAGACACCTGAGCGTTTAGAGCTTTTATGTGTGCACACATATAAAATCCACGTATATGGCAATGTGGTACGCACCACTGCATCGCCACCTAACTAGCATACTTCTTTACCAATCATTATTTGCGAGGCTCGTGCTATCGAAGATTACAATCAGATCAGATGGGATCTCGCGTTGGTGAAGAAGGGCGCGACACTTGGCCAAGCATTGTGTGCCCTCTTTTTATCCTATACTCGCTGTATTATAGTTTGCCCGGCTCACTGCATGTGTCATAAACACAAGTTAATTAGTTCTGTCCGTGGGGATAATTTACTTTGACACTTAAACGACCTTAATAAACCCTTATGTCATAATTCAAGTTTATCGTTGGGCATACAAGTCGAGTTTTTTTACTGGTCCTAACATGCTGCATCTGCTGCTAAGCCTTGTTTTGCAGTGATTGTTAGGAAAACTTGCGGATAATCATTGTTTAAGATAGTTGCAAGCTTAGGACCATGTGTATATAGCCTTATAAATGTCCGAACAGCTCGTGCACACTCGCTCTCGACTTTAGTTGGTGTTAAGAGGGTGGATACGATAAAATAGCGCCTTGCCCGAGCAGATTCATTGCTTGGCAGTCAGATAAACATTGGCATCTATTGGTTTATGCCCATATTATTCCTAATACAAGTCTAGATCGTGGCCAGATAAATTTTTCACATTGTTGCTCGTTTAATCTTGGAAAAAAGGCGGAAATTTCATGGAATTTTTTAAGTTTGTAAAGGTTGGATGATTTTATTTTTAAAGATCAGAAGAAAAAAAATCGGAAACTCACGTCGGAAATTTCGTATTTGACTTTGATATTTTAATTTATATTGTCGACCTTCTATAGTAATACCGTTGTGGATATATATCCGGTAGTTTATCTACATGACTTGGCAGATAAATTAAAAATTGACTATTTCCGAATTTTAAATGATATCCAATGAATTAATTTTGTGTTTGTTAATATATTTTTCATGCATAATTCGAATTTTTCTCACGAAAAAAATGACTATTTCCGAATTTTAAATGATATCCAATGAATTAATTTTGTGTTTGTTAATATATTTTTCATGCATAATTCGAATTTTTCTCACGAAAAAAATAGTACATTGTGTATCAAGGGCGTAAAGGAGGCTATTTGAAGGAGTGTGAAGTTTGCTGCACGTAGCGCATGCGTGGAATTAAAATGCATCAAATAGAGCATTTTACGCTCGCTCTCCATAAATACAATAGGCTATTTTACGAGCAGGTGGTACAAAAAAAATCATTTTTGCCGATTACTGGCAGCTCAAAATTTTTGAAATAATGCTAGGGTGATATGTGGGTAGTTGAAAGGACTCCCATGATTTCATAAAAAAAATCATTTTTGCCGATTACTGGCAGCTCAAAATTTTTGAAATAATGCTAGGGTGATATGTGGGTAGTTGAAAGGACTCCCATGATTTCAAATTAATTTTAGGATTTATATGGTGCAGTATAGTGGAAGCATTAGCAGCGTGACAGACGAAAAAGTTGAGTCAACCTAATTTTCCTTGAATTATCGTAGACTGGCAAACCGGCGCGAGTCCGCAGCGGAAGTTGTCCGAATGAAAAAGCAAATGAGAGACAGAGATAGTGGAGGAAAGAAAAAAAAAATAAAGAAAAAAAGGAATTTTTACGTCCGTTGGGAGCATCCGGTGCGGGGGACCAATGACGCAATTGACTTCAGTACACTGGACGGTATGGATATATACGTTTTGCTTTATACCACGACTCGAATTTTTTTCCAACGTCTGACAAAGTCCTTGACAATAATATGAAAGCAATAAAACTTGGCAATAAACGATTAACATCGACAGCCACGTCTATTGTGCGGGAAAAACAATTGTCGACAACGATGGAAATAAAATCTGTTGGACAGAGTGGAAAAAATAAATAAATAAAGAAGACGGTAAAACTGAGGCGTGGAGTTACTCCGTATATTGGATTTGAAAATATATATATAGTAGAGATATACTGCTAGCAAGACTTGATAAAAACCTTGTCGACTTCCTGTGCCACCCGCCAGCGTCCAAGGTCGCCTCATTACATTCCCCGTGCGGGTTATTCTCTCACCCAGTAACTTGAGCACTTCTGGGGATTTTCTTATCATTAGCTAATCGTTAAACTCAAGGTTATCGAAATTTCGTGGCTGTCCCGCATGGATAATAAAAATTAGGCTTTATGTTTTTTTTATTACGATTTCAGAAATTCATGAAAAAAATTCGTTGTTTTTTTTTAAGCAAAAAAAAAACGAGAAAAAACTATCTGTGATGAAATTGATAGATTGATTATATGATTTTAGTTGGTTTTTATTAAAAAAAAAATTTTTTTAATTCAATAATAACTGAGATTTTCTGACAAAGTCGAATATAATTCTGATGTAACGCTTGACTTGATTGCTGCACCAATTGCATATTTTTTACAGCATAAAAAAAATAAATACTGCTGTTATATATATCGAAGAGATTTTTTTCTATGTCTAGAATTAAAATCATTGAGAATAGTAATTTTATAATAACTATTCTCAGGATAAAAATGTGAAGAATAAAAACTCGCGCATACGTAAATTTGTCGTTAGGAAGATGGTTAAAGAAGGATAGAAATGAATCAGAGAACGATCGCGAGCAAAAAACGCAGGAGACGTGGATTCTGAACGACTTTCCCATGAAGGGGGCAAGACAGGATGTGCCAGGACCAATCAATTGTACACGCCGGTCTACTTCCATCGCCGCGTGATAATTTCGATTCGTCCTTCTTCAATCGGGCCGAAAAAAATCAATAAATAAAATAATTCTTTTTTTTTCACCACCACACAACCGAAAAAAATTGAATAATCATACACACATAAAGGAGAACACATAAATATACGAATCATAAAGTACATGGCTATACAGCATTGAAGGAGCTCGAAGTAATTTCACCTCAACCGCAGAAGAAATCGCGATTTGTATGTACACGATACACATATAGACCTATAAATAACCTTGGCTCAAAGTCGATCAATGAGAAATGGTTGCGATTAAATTGCTAGTATATTCCAATGGCGCGTGAAAGTGTAAGGAATCGTCTGGCAATCTCTCTTGTCCATGTCCCAAGAGTATATATAAATAAATATAAAAAAATTCTATCGAGATCTATGCAAAATTACGGATTGTCGACGGAAAATAGTGTTTCTCATGATAAGATCGCTAGAGCGATCGATAAAAAATCTATTGGCACGCGGGTTGATTCTTCCCTCTCGCATTTACACCTTGGGACACAGATGCATCAGAGGCCCAGGGGTGGGCGGACGGGGAATAGTGAGAGGAGACCGGACCAACGACTCCCTTGGTACATCGTGTAGTCCATTAAAGCGATCAGGCGCCAGTCTAGCCAACTCGGAAGTATCCCGCGAGATCCACGTCACCGATCTCGATAATTTAATTGGGAAAAAAAATGATTTAAATGAGCCACTTCTACGTGACACGCTTAATTGGCAAAATTGACAACAAAATATGCGATAAAAACTTTTTTTAATAGCTCAACAACTAGTAATAAAAATTATTTCGTCAATAAATTTAGAAAAAACCTATTTTTAGGCATAGTTTATGTTCATAGTAATTTTTTACTTTGATAAAAATAGTAGTTACTGTGGAAATAGTAGTTTTTACCATGTATTTTGGGCTCACCATGCCTATTATCAAGTTTTTCTTATGAATAGTTGTTACTAATATTTATATAGTGACTACTATGCATTTATGTACCATGCTATTAAGCCATATCATTGGATTTATTAGTCTTGAATCATTTTTTACGTGCATAGTTGTTACTATTTACATAATAATTACTATAAATACAGTTTTTAGTTAAACATAGATAATTTTTATTATGCTAAAGTATAAATTTTACTATGCTGCTTATAAAAATGTTAAAAAATCGAAAATTTTTGTTTTAATAAGTTTTTAATGATAAATTTGAATTATTTATTATTTTGAAAGTTTTCTAGTAATAATTATAACTGGAATTTTCCGCATGTAATGACGAGATAAATATAAAATTCAGACTAATAGGTATAGTTTGTAGGGAAGTATTTCAAGCATAGTTCCCGTGGAATATTTGGCATATGAATTAAGATGAAGTGCGAAAGATGATGAATAGGTAGTCTGCTTGGGTATTGTACAGTTATGCGTATAATCCAGTCGATTATCCACCTGATCGGAACCGATTGTTGCTATCCAAGTACAATGAATTCGGTCCAGAGAGCTTCGCTTCAAGACTTCTACCGGTGCGGATGAACCGTTACATCGCGCGGGCGGGATTCTGTAGGAAAAATCGAACAGGCTACCAAAGTGTGCCGATATGAAGACTCAGATAATAGTAAATCATTTCCCACGGAGATATTTCAATTCTTCGTGTATAGCATCATCAATCGTTTTTCTATTAACTGTATATCTACAGTGAATTTTTATTTTATTTATTTTTTTACTTTGTCATTCTCACTGATAGAGTGTATTCCGATGCATATCAACGCCAATATATATTTTATTTATTATGGTAACGCACACGGCTCTCTTTTACATGTCTATTTCGTTTTTAAAGCCGCGATGAAGACAAGTTGCGCCCGCGATATCTGGCCGTGATTCGACTTGAGCTATTCGAAGCGTATCGAACGCAACTCCATAAATTACAGAGTTGGCAGCTCGTGGTACACTACGAATTTATCGTGTTCGAACATCTTTCCGGCAAGCGCTACCGTTGATATTCTCATCTATAACTAATGCCATTGACATGTAAACCAAATTTTTCATATATTCTTCGTTTCCTATACGTTTATTAATTAATCAACAATTTCTATTTTTTCTTCAAATCATATAGATTTAACTTTTCGACGACTTTCAATGAATTTATTTCATATAAAACTTGAAATCTAAGTATATTACCGATGACATTGCAGTATTAAATGAAATTTAGATTTAAAATAAAAGTAAAAAAAATTTTTTTTTTTACTGTTTTACTATCAGAAAAAAGTAGTACGATGTTGAAACTTTATTGAAAGTCGAGTTATTATTTTAGAAAACTTTAAAATGTAAAAGAAAAAATTAATTTTAACGGTTTTATTTATATAAAATGAAAATTGTAGTGAAATATAAAAAAATAATAACACAAATTTGAGAATTGTACAAACAAAAACAAAATTTATACTCAAAAAAAAAACGACTTTTAAAAAATATTTTCATCATAATATTTATTAAAAATTTTTATTTTCATTTTTTAAACGAATTTTTCGGATTGTTTTTAAATTAACAGAATTTATTGGATATATTTAAGGGCTTAATTTTTTATTAGAGCTAGGATATTCTGTCAATCAGATCATTGCTTTCTTAAAAGACTCAATTACGTCGTAATTATGACTTTCAGATCGAGCGAAGACTTGATTGATTACCAAACGATCAGATAAACACTGACGATAACTCATCATCATCCATGATGATTATTTTTTTCTTAAAAGTCTTGAAATATATTAGTTGATAGCTATAATGGACTTGAATTGCGCCGGCGATGATATCTCGCAACGGCTGACCTATTGATTGGCTGGATTATGACCTGAGTTGATAAAAATATAAAAATTCGAAGATCAATGTATCTGTGTGCGGATAAATTCTTAAGCAAACTATATATAGAGGTTGGTTGATCGACTAACTCGTGGTATTACACACCTACGTGTGCCAACTTTTACCTACGCAGTTACTTGGGATAAAAGCATATACAGGTTAGCCTGGTAAAACTGATCTTTCTCCAGGTGTTGTACATATATTTTATAGAGTACTCACACACGATTGAGAATTGTGAAATAGCACTGGGTATATATAAACATAAATATGTATATCGTCGTGTTAGGTAGTGTTTACGTCGATGCCATCGATATACTACTGGACGCGTTTTCTCGTTGGCTGTAGAACAAGAAATGAACAATGCGCGCCAGCAGGTGTATTTCACAGTTGGCATCGAAATTATTATCAACCGTACATTCCCACTATCATTAATCATTTTATATTGTGGGGTAAGAAAAAAATTATGCATATTTCGTTCTCTCTATAAAATAATAAACAATGATAATTAATTACTTCATGATATCGCGCATCTCCAAAAAAATTCAGACCTTTTTATCTGCTGATATCTTGATAAGGATGCGAGTTGGAAAAATTTTGTTAGAGACTTTTTTTATAGCTAATGAAATTTTCTACAAAAAAGATATCTATAAAAAAATCTTTATCTTCAATGGTTTTAAAGATATTTTGATTTTAAATAGCAAGAAAATTTTTTCTATTCGCTCTTTTGGTTTTAGAGACATAATATACGTGTTAAAAAATTTTACAATACTGATAAAACTCTTTTTTTTTAGTAAAACGATCATAAAAAAATAATTTATGCGATTTCTTGCATAATAAAATTTGATTTATTGAATAGTAGGAATGTATAAATTAAGTGATTTTGAATAGAAATGTTTTTTTTTATCATGCAGTAAAATTGATTGAATTTCTCAATCGACAGTTTTACAACTTGCAGTAATTTTCAAAGTAGTGGACTGACCTGTTGAAAGGAATATATTGTCAGGCTGGCAATCTACGCTGATCTAAGATCCAGTAGCAGAGGTCTGTTTATGTATTATGTAGATGTATAATCATCAGTTTCGATGGGATATATAATGCAAGTAAGGTGGAAAGGATGAATAGAGTCTACTCGTCGGGACCAGCTGCTGTCCATGCGATGGGGAGGGCAGAGGAGAGAAAGTCCTCAAGCACACCCGTTACCTTATAGTCTTGAGTATATGTACTGTGGCCGCTGACCACTCTCACTGGGACGGCAAGGTCTCTTCTTCGGAGGATTCTGATGATGTCGATGGCACGTGCCATCTGCACAGGTGTTCTGGCCTCGGTTTTGCCTCGTGTCCTTTGGTAAAATTTCCCTAAACAACTCCCAACACAAAAAAACCTTTCCCACAATCGAAAAAAAGGTCTAAAAAATTTTTTCTTCACAAGAAAAAAATTAAACAATCGAAAAAAACGTACGAAAATTCAATTAAAATTTTTTTCCATTTCTAGAATTGAGGTTTTATCGTTGAAATTAATTTTAAATGATATTATGACTGATTATTTATTTAAATATTATAATTATGGATAAAAAGGTGGCTATGTTTGGTCCTTTCCGTGTTTCAATGGGCGTTGTAAAATTCTTCTTGATTAATAAAAGACTACAGCGTAGCTCGAGCGTCAGAATTACCGGTCCTGTTGCAAATACTCAAGCAGACTCGTTAATTCACGTGTGTTAGACTTCTATACTGCAGAGCCAGGGGGTTAATGCTCGAATGTGCGCGTAATACAAGATGTATGTATACAGCAGACTGGTAAGCTACGAGACTCGTAATCAGAGGACGACCATGTGGCTTTACAACGGATGAATATTCCCTGTGGGATCTAGTTGGATATCCGGGTTAATGAGCGAACGATAACACTGTTTTTTTTTTTTTTCGATTTTCTATGGGAGTTTTCTATTCGTTGCACACTTTCCAAACGAGTCGCGATTTATTACTCTCTATCGGGCGTTTGTGTACATTTTTTCGGATTCAAAATTAATGAAATAGTTTTTTTTTATTATTTTTTATACACTAGGGGGGACTAGACTCAATTGGAACACTAAAAAATATTTATTATTGCATTAATAAACTGAAAAATTGAATTTTTTGTGGATTTTCAATACAGGGAATATTTTTTAAGATTTTTTCAAGGAAATCTTGTAGTTTTTTTAATTATAACTCTGTAAATAAGCAAAATATTGAAAAATATCATGAGATTAAAATTATTTGGAGTTAAATTTTCTATAAAAAATATAGAATAAATTTTTCTTGTATCTTACTTAGTTTCTGAGATATTACGGTTTTTTTTGAAATTTTGAATTTTTAAAAAATCTCAAAAAATGAAGTAATATATTGAAAAAATTAAATTTTAGAAAATTTAATTATTTTTCATTTAATTTAAAGGATTTTTATACATTTTTCAAGTTAAATATTGCAGTTTGATGTTTTCTATTATTTTTATTATTGATAAAATAAGAATGATTGAATATGAAAAAACAAAAAAAAATGATATATAATAGGCTGGGAAAAATAGTTTTGGGATTTGTTGGCTTCAGTCATCCCTGAAAATTCCGACAGTCGCGGTAAATTCAAAGTTTGCAGAAATTCTTCACAAAATCAGTCAGTTTATGAAGCGAGGAATTACATAATGTATATTGTATTTGAGACTGTTGCTTCTCACGTTGGTTTTCCCTCACTTGAAAAATCTTGCCACTACTATCCATCACACTATAGGCACTGGATCTTTCCAAGTCTAATATTGCGCCTCGCACATCTGTGGGCACACAGTAGTCAAACGAGTTGGGAAGCTCGAGCAATTTCTCGATGCACATTGTCACGCGTTGTTAAGCTTTGAGTACTGCCATTATAGCGAGTCGAAGGCACGTAGTACCTAGTAGCCAGTTTGTATCACAACTGCACCAGCAAGCATCCACTTCACTCTCTGCTTATGACTATTTACGTAAAGTCATTATACTATGAATAGTTATATAATTATTTATATATCTTTTCATGACTCATATGTGAATGAATTTATGTCAGCGTCTGAATGAAAAATTTATTGGCTCGATTACTTTTACTCCTCAACACTATAATTTTTTTTTTAATTCGAAAATTACCCCTAAAAATACATATTTCAAATTGAAACTTTGTATAAATTATTTAAATTACATATAAAATAATTTGCCATAGAGAAAAAAGAGAAAAAAAAATTTTTTTAATTACATTTGAACGTTTTTTGACAATTTCAAAATTCGTGAGCGACCTTTAAAAATAATTAAATCGTTCTAATTTTTATGGTGAACATTTAAAATATCAAAAACTATGATTTTTTGGCTTTATAGTTACGCGCATATCGATTAGTTGGATAAAATTTAATAGATTTGATCGTTAATAGACGGGATACACTTGGGTGGGCTGGAAAAAAACGATCGGAAAACGTGAAGAAATTTGCGAGCATTTTGCGGTATTTTACCAAGAAGTTTTAGCCGTGAGGGTTTAGTTTGCGGGGGTAGTTAGCAAAGTGTGCTGCGTTCAGTGGTCATAAAGAATTGCTGAACGATGCGTATGGCAAGCGAGTGTATAGTTTAGCTGTGGACTCCCACGGTGCCAGCAGCGCGGTAAAATCCAAGCGAGCTGACGAAGGAGGAGGAAGATAGGCCAAGAGAGTCGTTTATGCATCGTTCAACTCGTTCACATTGGACCTCGTCTCACTTCTTCCTCCCTTATATTCACTTACTCACCCACTTAAACTTATCCAGGACTTGATACTTACGAGGTTCCAGCGAGTTTTCGCAATCTCAACGGACGTTTACGCTGTGTACTCGCTACATTCCATCTTCCATTAGGCAGTATATAACTCGGCGTAGTTGTAACACAGCGATGATCTATACGAGGAAGAAAATAGTCTGAAAACGAAAGTTTAACCGCGAGACAGACAGAGAGAGAGAAATTTCAAAGTCTCTAATCAGCCTATGCTAGAGTCGTAACCTCTCTTCGTCTTGTGGCTTATATTCGAATATAAATTTTCTTCTTTTCTTCTACGTCTTTTACATGGGCAGAAAATTTTTTTTGCTCAGCTTGAAAGTGAATTTCAAGGGCTCATAGACTGCCTGTAAATATTTCTTCCTTTTATCTGTGTATATACTTGAGTTTTATGCAACTTTTCACTGACGTTTGTTGAAGAGCCGTATTATGGCGTTTTGAAGGCAACAAATATTTTATGTAATGTATTGAGGCTGTCTTTCAACTGAATTTCCATTTACCAGTCATGAATATCAATCACTTGTTGATTTTTAAAACAATTTTTTTTTTCATCAACATAATTTTTTTTCTGTGTAACAAAAAATCATCAATATCTCTGATCAAATTTTTAATACCTTTCATCGGCTCATTTCGGAAAAATGAGTGTTAAATTTTAGTTTTTCAAATGCCCATGTAGGGGAATGTGGGACCGTGGACCATATGCTCTTTAAGTGCAGTTATATAGTATTTATAATAAAAACCACAAATTATTGAGCATCAAAAAAAAGTTTTGTCGCTTTAAAAAATTAAAAACATTTTTTTTTTTGTGTTTAAAATTAGAAATTTAATGATGAAATGTTCTTGAAAAATTTTTTTCTACCACAAATTACTCAGTAATTAACTCTTGACCGTAGAATTTCATAATTTTATCAACTTTCCAATTGAACATAACCCGAATTTTTATATCAACCGCAATGGTTTTTTTTTACTGTATATATACGAAGCCCTCAATTCTCTTGTGACAATGTAAATAAATATATAAAAATAAAAGCGGGCACAAGAGAGAAAGAGCTTCTCCGCGATCTAATGACAAGCGGATAATTTTTTACCGCAAGATCTCGCGGTCGCGTTTCAGTTATACAAGCGAGAAAGGAGACATTACAAGAAGTGTCCAAGGAAATTGGATCAAAAAATTATTATGGTCAATCATTGCATTGTATTATAGATTGGGTACCCTTTCTGAACTTCTTTTCTCAAATTCCTCTGCAGTCAGTCTTCATCGTGCTCCAACTGTGTGCCTCTGTGTGCGAGTTCACTTCCGTTAAAGGATATACGGCTCTTGTGTCTCTTCTGCATAGCATCTAAATTACACCTCATTCATCCTTTCATTCATCCCGTTGGGGATATCTTCTCTCTCTCCATCAGAGTGTCTCGAAAGTCGTAATAAGCAAAAAAGATCACCCAAGCAAGCCCATTACTGATGAGGTAGTGAGACGAGAAGGACGAGGGAATTATCCACTTCAATAATGATAAAAAAAACATCTGTGGCCAAGACCACCTGATTTAAAATTTTTTTTCCACAGTATAAATTTGCAAAATCAACTCCAAATACGTAAAATAATTTTTATAATAAGATTTACACTTTTTGGAATTATTTTATTAATTTTTGTTTTCTACTGATTTTAGAAGCCATTAAAAAGGACTTAGCAGTGTCCTTGGCCACGTTTTTGCCGAGCGGACGAGGCCCAAAGGAAAACACGTGCTATGATCAGCATGGAGGGTCCTGCGCACACGCAGCACGGAGCGCTTCACCTTGGACTCGGCGTCAATCCCGGTGACCCGACTGGCAGTGCTCTAGTTGCTCTGCACTCGCACCACCAGGACTCCATGGGACTGCAACACCACGGACACGGTGGCTCGTCGAGCGGAGGTATGAATGAGGATGAGTCCAAGAAAAAACGTATGTTTCTTCTTCTGATGATTCTATTCAAAATTATTTAATCTTTCTCCCTTCTCCTTCCCATCTCTAATAATCCTTTACACCCCCGAAAAATTGGAATAAAAACTGGCTGAGAAATTCGCGATTCAAAACAAAATTGAAAGGAATTTTTTTTGGACATAAAAAATTTTTTTCAATTTATTTAAAATAGTGGAAATAATTTATTAAGGCTTTAGTGTGTGGTTTTTAATGCATTTCACCTTTAGAATCATGGGATTTAATGACTTAGGGCCCCCCAAAGCGTCGAAAAATCGAGGGAAGAAAATAAAATTATAACAACTGCATCAGAGAACAGAGAGGAACTGGATTTTTTTAATTTTCTTCAGACCCTGACGTTGCTAATGCGATTGTTTGAAAATGAACAAAGCTTGTCTTTCACGCATTCGGCTTTCTTTGTCGATCAGTAGACAACAAACAAACTGATATTTGTATTATTGATATTATCCTCAGCTAGATACCACCCACAGTGAGCACGATAATGCAACAACTCAAGCCAACTATGATCTCGTTAGTTAATTGGTCGAATAATAAATTTAACCGTGTTGATTTTGTGAAAATTCTAGTCGTTGTGATGTGGGAGGTCTTGATAAATAATTCCAAGACGTCTCTACACATGTTTCTCTATGTGATATTTTGATTGACATTGTAGGATACATTTTATTGCTGTTGATTGTCGCCTAAGGCGACTCGTAACGTAAATCAAGCGTACACCGGTTTCTCACTCGAGGCTAAAGACTTCTTTAGAAAGACCAGAAAGAACTATCGTCTTCTTGGCAACCAGTCGACAACATCGGCAAGAAGGAGATCAATTACGATTGAAATTGATGATGCTTCGTGAATTTTTTTCTTTTTTTTTTTTTGTTACTTACCTGTCGCATGATCAGCTTAATTTATCGCTTCCTTAATTCAACCTTACACCTCAGGTGTTTCAAATATTTTTTAACACTTATTCCGGATGGTGAAAAAAATTTTTTTTTTCTAATTTTAAGGGGGATTTTTGTGATTTTAAATATTTTTTGATTAATTATTTTTGTTTATAGGTTAAATATTTTGTGTGAAAATATGAAAATTTAATTTTTAAATGTTTTTAATTGGATTTTCGGATTTTTCATCGATGAAATGAATGAAAAAATATATTTATAGGATTAATTTGGTGAAAATATAAAATTTTATTATCTAAATTTATGTGGTAAGCTTGTGATAGAGTGGTTGGCGTTGATTATATTCGATCGAGCGTGCAGAGCTGCATTAATTTGTAATTAATGCCTGCGAGTAATTTCGAGTGATCACTGGCTAAGCAAGTATACATGGGTATTCCTGTATCAATAAGCAGCTCTTAGAACTATCTATACACGTAACATGGCGATTGAACCTGGATGTGAGTTACCTAGTTCACCGACCCTGTGCATGCGATAAATTATTTCACTTTGCCGACTACTGCACTTTCATAATCTGACGAATTTTTATGTAAACGCGCACATCCAGTGTGTAATTTCCTCTGCATTAAATAATTCCTCACATTTTATAGATATCTAAAAAAAATCTTTTTTTAAAACAAATCGTTCTAGAAATCCTTGATTTTATTTATTTATTTTGTTAAAGTAAATGATGTATATGTTTATGTCCGTATTTAAATATTTATTTGCACGATTATTTTCGTTTTTTTTTTTTCGTGTGTGTGTATGAAAGCAGGGTGAGATAGTGGACTTTATTTATGGGGTTAAATAAAGGAACACAGCGAGATGCTGTGATATCGCATATGCCCTGGTACAAATAGGTTGCCGTGCAGCTTCGAGGGCTTCATGCATTACCAGTCGTCATAAACTAACACGCCCAGGCATCCCTTTTCCTTATTTACTCATTTTTATTTTTTATTTCAATCTTTTTAACATAGATTTTTATTATTTTTGTTACAGATGACGGGCACGGCATCAATCAAGATGGTGAGTTTAATGTTTTTTTTACCAGATATTACTATAACAAGCGTTGAAATAGGGAAAAATAGTTGTTTTATTGACTTGCAGCGTTGAAAAATTAGAATTAGATTTGATAAAAAATTTACCGTGCCATAAAAAGGCCGTTAAATTACCCTAAAGTGTAGATAATTTTTAAATAGCACTGCTATTTGCATTGCCATTGATTTTATCAGTCTTTGACGAAGAAGTATTTTCAATCAAACCGCGAAAGAACGACGATGACAAGGACTGCAACGAGACGAGCACACGCGAGGAAGTTGAGCAACTATCTCTCGCTCATTCCCTCTCGGCATAATCAACATCACCGCAGAGTGCTCACTGTCCGAACAATGTTTATTAAACATCCGAGTACCGTAACGCAATCCTGCGCTGCTAATAGCGCACGCCCATGTCGCGTTCTCCGACTGCGCCACTATTAGAAGGCTTAAAAAAATGTTGAAATAACCCGTGGATGTCTATGCGCCAAGTTGAGTCTCAACCAACTGATAATCCATCTAACACACAGACATCAAACAGATATGAATAACATTGTAGACCATCTGATCATACTAAACGATCTCTTTATCAACATAATATTCCGTTATTAAAACTACTCGGGATAATTAACTGCAGCGATCACATAACGGAATTACAATTAGATCGCTTTGCATTTTTATATTTTTCAAAGCACATATAAATTATTTTACTGATTCGATAAATAATCACTCTTAGATATCCAACTGAACCCACTATTCAATAAAAAATCACAATTTTTATCAAAATCATCAACTAATAATCACTTTTATCACTACTATTGATAATACAAGTGTTTAAAACTACTATGGATCATATAGACATAGTGAAACTATCTGTTAATAGTAGAAAAAAATTAATCACTTTTATCACTACTATTGATAATACAAGTGTTTAAAACTACTATGGATCATATAGACATAGTGAAACTATCTGTTAATAGTAGAAAAAAATTATTTTTATATATATTTTGAGTTTTATTAAGTCAGATGTGTCAATGCATCAACAGCGACTTTTACAAACGTCTCGATATTAATTATTTTTATATATATTTTGAGTTTTATTAAGTCAGATGTGTCAATGCATCAACAGCGACTTTTACAAACGTCTCGATATACGGCACGACGTATTATAGTTTACGTAATCATTACAACTCTCAGCATTCCCGCGAGCGAGGCAGTTTGGTCGTTACATTATGTAGTTATATATACGTATGTAGGTAGCTCGATCTCCTCTGCATTACGTTGTAATAATTGGGCTCGTGTATAATAAGGCTCACCCTTGCCTCCTGCTCGCGACCTCTTGACAACTATAGAGACCACGAGATGAGAAATATTTTAATATAATTATAATGAGTAATAATGAATAAAATATATATACAAGAGGGGTAAAATATATATTTTTAGCGGTGATTTTTTTTTATTCGCACAACTTCATTATATTAATATATGCTGGATAATTTTTCAGGAGGTCATTGAAGTAATTGTACACTGTTGATAGGTGATTTTTTTATTAATTGATAGATATAACAGAGGCTAATTAGTTGGATATTAATGAATAAATTATATCTAAGTGCCTTTTAATTACATGCATTGTTCTAATAATCAAATTTTTATAGGTCATGTTTAAAAATTTAATTTAAATAATTATTTAATATAGAAAAACAAGAATTTATTGCTGCAGGAGTTTTAAAAAAGTGTGATAAAAAAAGAAGGTATAAAAAAATATATTTAACACCTACTATTCAATGCCAAAATTCCAATGTAAATTTACGCATATAATACACTCTGATGAAGAAGGCGAAGCATAAGGGAAAAAGGCAAGAGAAATAAAAAATAATAAAAAGTAGAGGCCTCGAGGAATATATTCAGGCAGTTAAAGGTTCGAAAAGTCTGACAGATTTCATCATGACCTGACGTAAACAATTTGCGAATGTAAATATACCTAAAGATGAGGATAACTTGATGGTGAATATGAGATGCGTCGCTCACACCTCGTGTATCATGCACACGGTTTACCCTTTAAACCCTTGCCTCGCGCGCGCCATCGCACCCGGTTGTGTGTTGGCGCAATTTATATATTTTTATTCGACCTTATATATACGATTTTATTATTTATTTTTTTTTCGTTACACTCTGACACTTTATACCGCTCGCGCGCCACCTTCTGTACACCTTGCTTGGCAGGTAATTCATCGGCATAAATTACCTCGCACGCGAATCTCTACGTATATGTATACATTTAGTGTGCATACGAGAGTGTAAGTGGTCTCATGGGAGTCATGCGAATTATCAACTAAGAAATATGATAATAATTCGCAGTGTTTCACTTTCAGCTTTTGTCTTTAAGTCTCGTAAGAATTGCAGACATTTTGCTCTAGTTCGCACGCTCACGCCTCTATCAAACAGCTCATTAATGTCACTAGGTGTAAATTCAAGTGCAAAAAAAATCGCTCATTCAAAATATTTACTATTTTTACTATTA
This sequence comes from Macrocentrus cingulum, assembly GCA_002156465.1. Taxonomy (NCBI): domain Eukaryota; kingdom Metazoa; phylum Arthropoda; class Insecta; order Hymenoptera; family Braconidae; genus Macrocentrus; species Macrocentrus cingulum. The sequence continues at coordinate 31,701 of MVJL01000209.1, read as the reverse complement.
CGTTTCTTACAACAATTTTTACTATTCAAATAGTAATTTTACAGTTTATTTCATGCTTATTACTATGTTCGTACAGTTTTTAGACAAAAAAATCGTTTTTAAATGCCGAAAAAAGGCATTACTATTAAAAACTGTTTTCACTATGGCTAAATTAAGATGGCCCGAATATTCGGGTACCGAAAAAATCAGTCCAATAGTAGTAGTAGTTATAGTAGTGCATAGTGATACTATTATTTGTTAGTAAACGTTAATAATTAAATTATGATGTATATTAAATACAACATAAACTATGTTGTTTTTAAAACGAAACCCAAAAAACCAAAATAGTCGGTTTTTCACGTCACTATAATGCCTAATAGTGATTTTATTGTTTTATCATTTGTTTAATGAATAGTGATTGTATTTTATTATTTGAAAAATCACTTAGTGCTTTATTATTTTTCTTGAGAAATTGCCTTGAAAAATTTTCATAGTTGTGATGGAGGAACTATTTATAGTATAGTGGAATTGTTTTAGTTGGATAATTTTCATCAGTTGGAGAATTAATTAATTTTTTTTCTAGTAAAAAATAATAGACGTGATTTATATGTGCTTGGTACGATATATATTTGTGTCCGGACGTCGTTCCTCTCTTGCAAGCGATACACATAAGCAATAATAGTGCTCGGTATATATGTATGCAAATACATATGTCAATGTACACGTGGAGCACTATAGTCTATACGCCACGCCTGGAAATCGAGTGATTTGTATTATGCTAAATAATCAGCACGACGACGACAACTGCGACGACCATCGCCGGGCAATAGTAGTACTCGCTGGTGAGTTATAATCCCCTCGGCCACGCTGCGGTCTATATTAACCCACTCGTATCCAATCGTAATAACGGAAAGTTGTCGCTGAGAAATATATTTTTTTTCTCCTCCTTTTTTTTTATCGAGAATAAAAAAATTGTAATTTGTTACGCGATTGAGATTCTCTCGCGGGATTGTCGGTGTGTGCTAAATGTCCACTCTCTGAAAGATTACAGGCTTGAGATATAGGCTCGCGTGAATTATTGGCGAACGTGTGTGACGATAAATATTATATATCTTTATTCAATAGCGCTTGTTTAATATTATTTTTATGCTGAGTGTTTTTTTATATTTGAAGGTTTATAAGGAGTAATTTTAAATTAGAGTAAAATAAATGCGATATATGATCACAAGGCTCCTTAGTCGTTTGGTATAGCGCAGCACGAGGCGGTTTTCTTGCGGTTTTTTTCGTCGAAGAAATAGAAACCGTATTGATTGGCGAGGACACTGGCGGAACGTTTGAAAGGACGATGCGTGACGAGAGGTACTCTACGTGACGTGTCGGTTAGTGGTAGATCTCTTTCGATTGCACGAGCAGAGTGGACTCTTCTTCCGTGTGCATATGGGTTTTGCCCAGCGATAGAGGTGATGCTGTCGGGATCTAGGTTGACCATAGGGTGTGGCTCTTGAGTGCAACGGTATTATCCACCGTGCATACCAATCATTCGAATAAAATCGTACTCGTAAAATCCTCGCGACTCATCATCATCGCGGCCAATTTGTCCCCAACCGTCATTTCAATAAGAAAAATGGTTGAAAACTCGCAAAAAAAATTATTTCGTACACATTGATTATCTCGAGGCGACAATACTTGCACGAGCTACACGTCAATCACGCCTACGCGCGCGGTGGCACAGACCTCCTCCGACCAATGAGCAGCGTGCGCGACGCTTGTCACATTTACTAATCGTCGAGCGAGGCCCACAGAGAGCATGGAGGTCTCTTTCGATATACATATATACCTCCCATTCTCGCATGAAACACAAGATGTCTGACGTTGGCTTTTAATGGGCACTCTCGAGCTATTTCAATTAATTGGGATTGAAAATATGCACTCTGTTCGTCCTTGAGTGCCTATTAAGTCGCGGGAAACCGTTACGAAATCCATCTTGATAACAGCTTCATTCTGATAGTTTGTCGATACATCGAAAAGAAAATAATGTAATTACTTCAAAGAATGCAATTATTCATTTGTATAAGACATTAATGTTAGAATCTGGAGCAAGATCAACTCTATAAAGTGTTTAGATATTATAACATGGCGCACATTTTGCAAAATTAAAATCACAACCATAATCTTAAGCAGATTTTTTTTTCGAATTATTTATATTTCCACTACTACGCTCATAGTAAAACTATTAACACTATTTTAATAGTAAAACTATTGATACTATTTTCATAGTAAAATTAACACTTTTTCCATAGTAAAACTATTATATAGTACTATTGCCATAATAAAATACTATTAATATTGTTATAGTAAAACTATTAATAATAGTACCATCTTAACTGTTTGATTTGATATTTATGCTAGTACTACTATCATAGTATGAATATAACTACTATTTTTGAACACTTTGTTGAGAGTGATTTTAATATTATGTCTCGGGTAATATAGCTATGCTATTATTTTCAACAAAAAAATACTATTATTGAGTGCGTTCATAGTGATACTATTAGTGTAAAGGGTTGATAGTATAAAGTAACGTTGCTAGGATTAGAAACGATTTTTCATCAAATTATCTTGACATTTCTGTGATAAAAATAGTTTGAACTGTGATGGTATTTAATAGTAGTGAATAGGGTGCAATAGTATCGTGAAATAATTATCTGCAAAGTAAAAAAAACTAGATCTTCTAGCCTTATAAACTAATGCAGGACCCTAACTAATGAAAAAGAAGCCCGCGCACGCTGATACGAGATTACAGATGGATAAGGGGTGCTGCAGGCGCGCATGGCAGAGAAAGTCGTTGCGATTCCTAGCGGTATATACGACGCTGCTGATAGTGCGCATAGGAGCGCGTATAAAACGAGAGCCGTCGCATTATCTATCAACGATCGCGATCAACAGCCCGCCACGAGAGAGCGATGAATTCAAAGCGTAGAGTTTGTGTATCCGCACACAAACCTCTCCTGCATCCATCGTTTTTTTTTTTTCAGGTGTGATTCACACATGTATAAATCGCAGGCGCATTTTTGACAGCTGTGTATTTAGGTATAAATTATAATTTATGTGTGGTGAAATATTTTCTACGTCAAAACGGTATATCCACATGTATTTAACGCGTTCTAAAGTGTCTCTTGTATTCTCTCTCTCTCTCGTTTGCACACTGCACTGATAGTACGGCAACGATACGGCGCTGCACCAATTAGAGACGTTATTTCATGCACGACCCCGAGAAATAAGCAGCCTCGTTAATGCTGTCATCGCTAGAAACTTTTAATACATCAATAAAAATTTTTTTCTTTAATAAAAATATCGAAAAAAAATTTATTTGTGGTAAAAAGAGTGAAAAAAACGGAAAAAATTTTTTCTTTTATTTCAAAATTCTTTATATTTTTACTATGGATTAAAATCCTTAAATTTAGGCTTATTAATAATCTTTCATTAATTGCAGAAAAAAAAAACATTAAAAATTATGCAAAATAGTGAAAATACCCACAGAAATTATTATTTTATATCGTGAGTATAATAAATATCACTCTCTTGCTCGATAAATCAAAGAAATAAAACTTTTTTTTTATAGATTTCAATTTGATAATAATAAATAACAAAAAAACGGCAAATCGCGGGGCATAATCGTGTGACATTTAATTGCCCAATAAATCGAAATATATTTCTACGATCCAGTGGATAATTATAAACGCTCAATATGTAAAACAGTGAGCGTAATTACGCGATGGTGCACGTAAGGGGTTCGTTGAACAAGCGATAGAGCATGACGCCGTCAATGTAATTCATCCAATCGAGTGAGGTGTTGACACATAAACACATTTGTGCAGTTTGGCTGCTACTATATGCAGCTAGATTTAAATTAAAATTCACAACGATGCCCGACAAAATCTATATTTATGTAAAAAAAAAATTTCGACACAATTTTTTTTCTTATTGCCTAATAATTCTGTGATACACACGTTTGTGCTCCGGTTTTCCGCATGAACTCATTTGAAACTGGTTCGTGAGCATCCAAGCGTTGTATTAATGGACACGCGGTAGCCGATGCGTTTCTTCTGTAACACTCTTGCAGATTATCACTATCGTCAGTGAGAAGTGGACGCGTGCCGGCGCTTTCAGGTGTCAACGCAATTTTCTGCGGCATTTCTGTGCAAGTGTCTTCGCGCGCGGCTCTCTGAGTGGGATATATACACGTGTAAAATGTAAATCAGGTGCTTTTGTGGCTGGAAAGACACCGCGATGCAATATATAAAATTACTACTCACTCGATGATAATCCATCATCGCCTCTCGTGTGATATCGTCTCACGACCAGTGAGATATCCAACGATGGATTACCTCCGACCTGCCAACGCCTGTTTAGAGACTGCCGGAAGAAAGTATGCGCACGTCAGCGGCCTTGTGTCAATGGCATATGGAAAAAAATGCTTCATAAGGGCGACATGAAATCAGATAAAATTTACTGCCTGATGTCGTAATCTTTTGGAATGAAGTGGATCCTGTTTTTTCCGGATCTTTTGAGGTGTTTAAAAATTTTTTTATTGATGAAATAAAAATTATAAACAGTCGAAACTTCTTGATTCATCAGTGAATGATTAGTATGAATCGATTTGAGCAGGGAAAAATTCAAAGACAGTGTTTTTTTTTCTCATTTCTAATTTTCTAGTGCAATGAGAATGCGAATATCCTGGATGCGATATCCTCTTCGACAATGCGCGTTTCATATTCTGTACTATGTAATGCTGGGAGAGAGAGTAGGAGAGAGAGATTAATAATTTGCAGTTTCCCACCCCGGCATTATATCGAGGCACGAGGCGCACCATAAGCAAAAGCGAGTGAGATGAGGATTTTGCAGAGAGCTAAGATATCCCGCAGAGAGTTTGAGTCCAGCAGCCGCGCGCGGCTGCAGGGTCGACCGGTCACGATGGCTCGAGTAATGATAGCCTGCCCTCGGCCTCATAATCAGTCCCCCATCTTAATTTATGTTTGCCCCTGCCCGTCCGTCCACGTCCGCTCGCATTCGTCCAACTCTTCTTCATTCTCCACGAGACCAATGTATATCTGCCGCGTCGGCTCTTTTACTCCCGCTAATTCACCATAATTCGACTGTATATACAATAAAACCACCACCATCCATTTTCGGACTTTGCTAAATACATTTTACTAGTAAATATAGCCGAGCCGATTTTTTAAGCCCTGATATATGCCTCCTCACGTTACCGAGGAACACGTAGGACTATATTTAAAAACAATTTTCCTAATAAAATATCTTAAAGTATATTTTTTATTTGTTAAATTTAAAAAAGCCTTAAAACAAATAGTCTCTGAGTATTTTATGCATTTACAATAAAATTTAGAACAGTTATACTTGAGATGAAAAAAAAGATCAGCAATCTTCGTGATTTTTTTTTTAGTTTTTTAATGATAACTCAGTAACCAAGCGAGATAATGAAAAATGTTATAGAAGTAAATTGATTTGGCATTATTTTTTCTACAAAAAGTGTCTCATAAACTTTTTTGTATCTCTCTTAGTTCTTGAGAGACATCTGATTCTTCGAAATTTTCGAATATCTCGAAAAAAAAAAAATCGAAACTACAGTTACCCTTGTGAAAATTTATTTAAAAAAATTATTTTTCTCACCAAGTAAGCTAAAACTCATTATTAAAATTGATTTAACTAAAAAAAAAAGGAAATAATCATTGTTGGCTGACGTGACGTAGGTTATACTACTCAAAAATCGTGAAATTAGCGATAAAAACCCTTTTAAGCGCTCTTTTGAGGGGTTTTCAAATTTTTTATTACTTAAAAACTATTTAAAAAAAGACAAACTATCGAGGATTTATTGATAAAAAAAATTAATCGAGATAAAAGTAAGTGTTTTTTCGGTCGTTGAATTAATTTACACGATTGTAATGTAAAAACTAGTAGTATAAATTTTCTCGAGAAAATTTTCACCATGCATGAAGTTGACCTTTGAACCTAGTGCAGGCAGAAACAATTCCGCGTTAATTCCCAAGCGCCTGTTGAGACGTAAAAACAAATGGTAACAACGTGCTGGGCAAGCATTGTCATTCGACAATTAGAGATCGTATCTGTATAGTCAAATGGTTGTTGGGCATTTAACAGCGGGGGCGATCACGGCAATATTCAACAGAAAAACAATATTATTTTACTTGTTGGCCAGTGTGTATTATAGGTATATATATACAGTGTCTTTGAGAGAGGATATGCTGCGCCTTTTCCTGGAGAACTGTTGGCCGCCCACGAGATATCGCCTCAGGCCCAAATGCGAGAACGCAATCGCACAGCATAAATGTGTAACGCGGAGAGATAAATGAAAGTTATATATTCAGCTTGCTTGGCGCTCGACAACTCGACACGGAAATTGATAAATTCGTGTATCATATTCACTCATTTATTATAACTTTCATTTAGAATCCAATTAAATTGTTAACTATTTGCATCATCATTATAAAACAACCATCAAAAAAACCTCGTTTTAAAAGAATTACAGTCTTCTAATTGACTTTGAAAATTCAGTACATTAACACTTTATTTTACATCTCAATTATCGCTCGAAATTTTCACAATTTTCTTGAAACAAATTCAAAACACGTTTTTTCGTTGAAAAATAATTTTTTAGAGATATCCAACTAATCCAAAAAAATAATTTTTTTCACTTAGGAGGCTAAAACTCATTATTAAAATTGATTTAACTAAAAAAAGAAAAAAATAACCATTGTTGGCTGACGTAACGTAGGTTATACTACTCAAAAATCGTAAAATTAGCTATAAAAACCCTTTTAAACGTTTTTTTGAGGGTTTTTCAGATTTTTTATTACCTAAAAACTATTAAAAAAAGACAAACTATCGAGAATTTATTAAAAAAAAAAAAGTGAGTGTTTTTTCGGTCGTTGAATCAGATAGAAAAAAATTTTTTTCTTCTTAAAAAAAATTTTCAAGTGAATTTTGGGTTCATCATATATGAGAATATATGAGAATACACCCTTGAGCATACGAATTTTCCGATGATTGATCTCGCGAAGCGTGCTTCACGCCATATACACGTGCATGAGATTTTCAAACGCACACTTGTGCCTGCAGCCAAATGAAAAATGAAAAGACAGCATCCCTCCGCGTGCAGGCAGAGGTTGCATATCTCAACACACCGCCAGAAGGTTTCACAGTAGCAACTATGAATTTAATTTCCCCTCAAACAAGAAATAAAATAAAATAAAATTTCCATAATTAAAAATAAATGCGAGTGTATATCTGGTTCTAGACAGGGACAAATATAAAATTTCCATTGCGTTGAGGAATATATCGCACGTATATGCATTATTTACAATTAATCAGTGCGTTGATTTACGCGCTGGAAAAGGTGTGATTCAAAGTACACACACGGGTTATCAGTGCCCGGCCCTTTCCAGTACAGAACATGATCATCTTCATTCACCATTCGATTGCTTTATTTTCCCCTCATCGCGTGCACGTGTCCCGCGTCGCGTCCTCTTCCTTGCCGCAGTGCAGAAATATCCCAAGTTGCAACTGCATCAGGTTCACGCACACACTTAAAGACAAGAAACGATTAATCCTAGTGGAGATTCAATGCGATTTATCACCTCAATTAATTGCCACAACGGCCGTTCGATGATAAACAGGAAGTGTGGTTTATAAGAGTAGACAACGCCCGTGTCTTTTATCGAATAAATTGCAGCTGGGCTAAACTTTTTGCTATTTTACATGCTTTTATAATGCATGTATATATTTTACACACATTCTCAATCTATAAAGGATATAAAATATTTTTTATCGTTATAATAAACCGAGGATAAGAATAAACAAAATACGTCTCTTTTAGATAAGATTATTGAAAATTCAATTGATTTTTTTTATATTTTAACAAATAATTTATGAATATTTATTGAATACTATAAAACAGGTGATATGAACTATTCTATGATACATTTAGAATAATTTATTTTCGTCTTCATAAAGTATGAAAACACGTTAGTTTTATAGTTGGAAAAGTCTTGAATGTCGAGGGGATATACGCAGAGAGCGGGACATATATCTAGCTGATGTAAATACATATATATCGCAGGCAGAGAGGTAAAAGAATCATATCATACAGCCGGAGCGTCACGCGAGTCTGCGATTGGAGCGTGGTGTAACCTGTTTGTTACTCGATAAAACGCATATACCTATATCGCTAAGAGTTTTAGTAGATTTATAGACCAGCCATGATTCGCAGCTACGACGAATCCGCGTGATCATGTCGTTTCAACTACTATTATAATTTCACGGATATATGTAATGACTTACAATTTATGTTGGAAACTTCATTTTGCGTTAAATCTTTCGCCTTAACGTCATGAATTATTTTATTTCACCTAAAATATTAAAAACAATCATAGTAACATTAATAGTAAAAATATTGATTACTATTAATAGTAAAAAATAGTAATAATAGTAAAATAATAGTAGTGATAGTAGGGAAATGTGTTTTTTTAAAGAACAAAAGTGTAAAAATGGAGTGACAGCTCGCTAAAGATGATAAAAATTGCCGAAATAGTTATATACTATTATTTAAAAAATATAATTAGACGCTCTATATATTATTTAGCTCTACCGCAGTATTTTTTGTTTTTTTTTTTTCGGTTAAATCTTAAATTGAATTTTTTAAATACTTTCTAAGAACTGATTTTACATGAAATTTGAAGTACAAGTGTATTACCGATGACACTGTAGTACTCACGTCGATATTTTTATTATCAATTTTTTCAAGTTGAACTAGATTGAAAATTTATAGATATAATAAAAGGTATATTTTTCTCTTATTTCCTGTCGGTCAATGGCAGTAGATACGGTCGTACTGTTTTTGTTTGGTCAGACATCGATTTCTCATGAACTACTTCCATCGTGTACTTTTTTTCCAAGGTGACGAAACATCTGAATATAAAATGAACAATAGGAAAAAAAAATTCCAAACTATTTCGCTATAGTTCATGAATAAGTAATAATTTTTTAAAATTGATTTTTCAATTTAATAAAAGTGCTACAACATAAAAATGAAATTTTTAATGAATTCATGGGTTAAAAAATTTTTTTTAATGAGTAAAATCATTTAAAAATTTGTTTTGTACTTCAAGTAAAAATCAGAGGGAGAAATATGTATATTATGAACGCACTTTCCACTGTGGAATCTGTTGCATGCTGTAAACAGTGCTAGTCATTGTTTGAAGGATCGTTAACACAACACCTGCGGGCTGTTGACCGCACTCCCACGCGATCATTACGTGCATATCATTCGGTATTGTCATCGTGACAATTAAATACGAAATATATATTATTCGAGAGAGTGGATTAATCCAAGTTTCTCAACGTGAAAATCCTCTGATTCATGCAAAGATGAAAAAAAGAATTTTTTTTTTCGAAAATTAATTTCTACACATCAAATTTATATTAAGATGATTCAAAGAGTTTTCGAAAAATCAGAGCGCGTCGTATTGTCACAAATTACTCGTAATGTGTACAAAAACTAGAAAGCATAGCCAATTGTACGAGTATACAATGCATACATACCGCACACTATAATAAATATAAGAATTGTGTGTTATTGTCTTTTCAAGTCGTATAACTCGGGCATATTGAATTATTCGCAACTTGAGACTATACTTGCAATATGAAAAAAATGCAATAAAATATCATCTATATATGTTCTATGATTAAAACCACCGGAAGTGGAGATTTTTTTCGCTAATGCCCGTCATTATATGCGGTTGAAAAAAATGTGACAGAGCTTGTGCGGTTTCACGTCACGGGACATTACAACTTTTTGACCGTCCATTCGTCACTTCCGTCATGTTGTGAGGAAAAAAAAAATTTCCAACTGTTTTATAGAAGATCCTCTATACAATGTAAAAAATACGGCACAAAAAGATCTTCGAAAAATTCCATACAATAAAATGAATTATTGGGGAGAAAAAAACGTGAAATTTTCTATTTGTAAGTTAAATTACTTTTAAAAATAATTTTTGAGACGTTTGGGAGAGGAAAAAAAAATTTTTTTTTTTCGTCAAATTTTTAAAGGGGTACCCCTTTGAATTTCACGATTTTTTTAGTTTTTTGCTGATAACTTTGAAACTGCGCGAAATATCGAAAAATGTTATAGTAGTTAAATGATTGGGCGTTTTATTTCCTACAAAAAATGTATAGTAATATTTTTCGATATTTTTCGTTTTTTTCCAGATATTTTGAAAAATCAAAATTTTCAAAAAACGTTAATATCTCAAAAACTATGAGAGATACAAAAAAATTTTATTAACGTTTTTTTGTAGCTTACATAATGTTCAATAATTTAACTGGAATAAAATTTTTCGATACAACGCGTATTTACAGAGTTATCGGCAGAAAACTAAAAAAATCACGAAAATGACGAGATTTTCAAGGGGTACCCCTTTGAAAATTTCACAAAAAAAAAATTTTTTTTTTTCTTCATCAAATCATCACTAAATTCATAGTTAACATAAATTCAACTAAAAAACATAAAATAATTCAATTTTTAACTGATCTAGCTGAGATAATTTGAAAAAACTATCATTTTCAACCCTTAAAAAATTACAATCGACACATGGACATAAACAAAAAATTTATGCCGATCTGTAAGATATCCCAGGGGTCTATCGACACCCTTAAAAACCGAGAAAATAATTTATTCAATTAAATTCTGAACCACTCAGCCAAAATGTAACAATTTAATTCATAAAAATTTATCGTTTTTAATCCATAATAAAAATAAACTTCTTATTTCTTTAATGTTAGAAAAAAATTCGTTTCACGAGGGAGAGGGTATAAGGGATGGTGATTTGTTGGTAGTAAAATGAAGACTAAAACCAATATCATTGATAGTCGGGCCTACACATCAGTTTAAGCGAGCTATATATCTATAGGACTAGAACAGCTGTTTATCCTTATTATATACCACCGTCCATAGTAGATTATACGGGAGGTCGTAAAATGATTACCTCGTTGTATCATCATCTTTTTCTCTTTCTTCTTCTCTGTTTCTTCCGATGGAGACGCGCGCGCGCGGGCGGAAGGATAAACAAAATAGCCTATATACCTGCCAGATACCATCGACTCTAACAAGCACAATTTTGAGTAGAGTGCAGATATACATTGTCGATAGCACAGGACATTCATCGATAATATTCGTCCCCATTCTTCGGGAAAATCATACATTTTGCCTTTGTTGCTTAAAACCCCGGAACTGTCGTCATGCACGCGCTTATATAAGTACCGTTTATCCTTGTATTATAGACTTTAGGGCTTAAATATTATTTTGTAGTATAAAAAATTTTATCTAGAAGAAAATTGACAATTTATTACTATAGTTGATTGTAAATATGAGTGTTTTATTACAATACAACGAATTTAAATAAACAATCGTATCTTTATTGGTGAAAAAAAAATTGTTTTTTCCATGTCTAAAATTAAATTTTAAGATTAACACGTGAGATATTGACATCAATTAACTTTATACTCTGCTCAGACTTCCTGCAAATTTATAAAAAAATATCTCTAGATGCATTTCTGAACAATAACATAATTTCGACATCACGTTTTTCCCACCCTAGCGGAAATAAGATTAATGTCAGATAAACAAATTTTTTTTTCTGTTTTTTTTCTGATTGAGGAAAATCGATAAAATGTAAATAATTCTTAAATAGAAATAAAAAATTGATTTGAAAAATCGATTTTAAGTGAAAATAAAAATTTTAAAATATCGCTAAATTTTATATATAATTTATATATCGAGTAAAAATACTCAGTACTAATTTTTAAACCGCAATTTTTTTTTTATTTTAAAAACACGGAAGAAAATGCCCTTGAGGGTAAATACGGATAGGGAATGTGATATTTCTGTGGTTGCCCTAGGCTATGTTCAAGTTCATGGGAAATTTGTTGAATTTTTTTTTAATATAATTATTGTTCAAGTCTTCCTCATTGCTACGCAATAATACTGGATTATATATCTTGTGTATATTTTGTCATTGAATGAGGTAATTACACTGAAGAGTTAAATGTTGCATGAAAAGTTGAGTGAAAATTTTCTTTCAACTCGTGAAATGATATTATAAAGCAAATGATTAGCAGATATAACAAATGTCAGAGATTAGTATCGCGCCGGGATAAATGTGAGGAAGGTTTGTTCTACTCGAACAACTTGATTGAATGAAATAACTACTTAACTCTCGGATGGCGCTTATAGATCGGTCAGCGGATCAGGGTCCACGAAGGCGTCGGAGGCTCAACTCGCTGTATTATTGTGTGTGTGAGTAGTCCCGTTTCTCGGTTCATAAAACGCCAATGTCCCGATCGTTTAGTCACCACGTGAGTCCATAGCGATTTATCTGGCGCGTTAGGTATTAGCATAAACGGTTTATTTAACCGTGGCCGAGTCTTTCTATATTAGATATATACACACGTAATAGCAGACTTTCAAAGTATGTTTTAGTCACACTTCTATGATTCATAATGTCTCATTTTATTGTTTATATTTCTGTGGAAAAAATTTTATTTCGTTGGAAAAAATTTTAGTGCATAGAAAAAAGAGGCTTTCGTCGAATCTATTTATATATAATTCGGATAGTTGAATTTTTATGGGAAAAATCATAAAATATTTCAAGTTTGTTTTGATAATTGAAGATTTTATTATATATAAAATTCGATTAAAAATTTTTTATTAAATAAATTTATTAAAATTTTGAAATTTGAAATGAAAAAAAAAAATTTTTATATCGTGAATTTTATATTAAAAATAAAAATTTTTCATTTTCTAAACATTTCTAAGAAAATTGATAGAAAAATTTCAAAAATTATGTATATTTTTATTTAAAAATTTATAATAGAAAAAAAACCGACTAAAAATCCAGATTTTAAATCAAATTAACAAATTTTTTATCCACAAAATTTTTTGAAATAATTCAATACCGTGTGTAAAAACAGAGTTAAAATGTTATACACCCTTAAATGTATTTTTAAATATTTAATTTCGATTAAAAAAGAGCAAATAAATTTTTTTCCCCGGCGTTCTCTGAACCCGCGACCGAGGTGGATGACTCGTCAGATGTTTTTACGAGGGTTTGTGGCGCAGGTGCGATAGGGGCGTTGGGAGGGGAGTGGAGGCAAGTTCCGAGAGAAGAAGAAGAGCGGACGTCGAAGGACGATGGAGGTCCACCGGTTAACTTAGGTCAGGGTTGCCCTGCGAGCTACAATTTCGTATTTTTCGACTGTTGTGGGCGCGCTCATATAACGGGCGCCCTTGTGTGTACCAATATACCTGCAGAGAGCATGCGAGCGCTCGCCGGCGAGAATGCCATAGCTATAGGAGCTAACTCGAGGAATGCCGGCCGAGAGAAACAGTGAGACACGCGATGGTGAAAGCGGGTAATTGCATAATCAAATTCAATTAGCACGCACGAAAGACTGGCAGTCTCTGGGCCAATTGCGCGCATTTAGTTACCGGGGGTAGATGCGCTATAAATCCTAAAAGAAACCCTTATATATTTAATACCTCTGCACTCTGATGCTTGGTGCGGCGATTCGCACGATAAGATGCGCTTGATTAAAATACTCAGTCGCGTTACGCTGATTACAGAAATAATTGAGTCTGTTGCAAGATCGCCACAATAGTTTTTATTTTTATTTTTTTTTTCTTCCCTCCGTTATTTCACCTCATCTTGATTCTTATTAAACAAGTTAATTTTATTTTCAAGGCATATCAACAGCATGGAAACACAAAAAAATATTTTCGTCTGTATAAGAGCGTGTATATAAAAAATTATTTTGCTATTGTAAATCGAAATATCTTTAAAACTACTCAAAATGAGAAATTTCTCTAACCAGACCTTATTTGCAGACAATTTTATTAGTTACAAAAACAAATTTCCGAGAAAATTTATCTAAATTACATTTAATAATTAATTATGAATTTTAATTGAGGAATTAGCAATTATTTAGGAATTTCCGGTTATAAAAAGTATATATTCAAGTTTATATTTTAGCATCATTACAATTGCAGGTTTTTCTTATGATCTAAGGTATTTAGTTTCGATGAAATAAAATTTTTTCCACATTAAACAAATTGATGAAAATAAATTTTGTATAGCTATATAGTAAAAAAAATTTCCAAATCAATTTCACGGGATTTTTCTAGACCTTGCGGGTAAATTCGTCTTATTCCACGGGAGGGTCTATGGTGCCGCGCCTACGTATTAAGGCGGATGCGGCTCCTCTATCCGTTCCCGTTCTAAAATCCAGTTGGCGCGAGGCCGCGTCGTATGCGATATAATGTGGTATATGCACACTGGCTATAAGCTTATCGAGACGTCGATTTAGCTCTGATAGAGTTTCTACCAACAGTATATATACCCTGTTTAAGCCATAATCCACGCATATTCTTATCAAAATTAATTCCTGGTTTTTATGAAGCCGCGCGCGGAAATATATACGCAGAGGAGGAAAAGTTTCCTGTGGTCCTGCGCGACATAATATATGATAGTGGGTAACGGTTAGTATTCATGATCTTTTGTTTTTTTTGTATAGGATATGTTGGTGTGTTTGAAACGAGAGCAAAAGTAGGAACTAAAGCCGGGAAGCGAGCACATAACATGTAAATAAGCCGCGTGTGGCTGTTATTAGTGGGCTTTCAGACGGCCATAGGAAAAATCTTGCTGGCAGAAATGAAATAGCGATGTCAGGCAAATAACGCATGCAGATATTCTGTCTCGAGCTTAGTAAAATCCTGTATGGTCAACTTGGAAAACAAATACATAATATATACATGTATGTCCCGCGTCTAACAAGCTGTCTGTCTAACGCATGAAATGCTTCAAAGTCCTGATATATACGCACCGCTTTTCTCTATGACCTAATACATTGATTTTTGGCCTCTCTACATAATTTATGTAAAAATTTATTTATCAGCAATCACTATAACTTTTAATATTTCGATTAAATTGATTTTTAAAAATTTAGAAATTTTTGAATCTCAACAATCATGAATTTTCTAGCAATAGTTTAGATTTTAAAAATTACTAAATTGATTTTCGAAAATTTTTGGATAAAAAAAAAAATTAGCAATTTTTATAAATCAGCAATTTTTAGGACTTAATTCTTATTCATGGTACCGATGAGTATTTGAAATCACTTTTTCACATGCTCAAAATTTTTTACGCAGTTTAAAAATGATCAATATTAAATTTCAGCAATTTCAGCAATCATAAAATTATAAACACGATTTTTTTAGTATAAAGAGTTATAATCAGCAATTTTAGGAATAATAAATTTTTTATTAGAGATTTAAATAATACTTTAGCTGTCTTAGTTTTAAAAAATAGTAAAGAAATTTTTTTCTACCTTTTATTTTACTTTTATCGACGAGTGGATGACAGGAGATATTGAGGAAAAAAAAAATTTAATAGCTATCTTCATTATAAATAGTTGAAGGTCACGCACATTCCGTTATTGCTTTACAAGACGCTCATTTGCATTCATATGTGTAACGATATCAAGAAAAATAATAATATAATCGATGGTATGCAATTTCAATTGGCTGATGCAGAGTTATAAGTGTGTCGCATCGGTTCGCACGAGTTTATCAATCTTATATTCAGGTTTTATATACTCTCTACAACGTGTATAATAAGCATATTACAGCCGCCCTCGCTTTTATGTCTTTTTTATATTTTTTGCGCACACTTTTTCCCGCCATTTCCATCACATTTATGAGCTCGCTGCAGCATATACTCTGTAATCGTTGGTCACACGCCTTATAAAAAAATAGAAAATAATAAGTGTGTTTTATATACCGGTTTTAACTATATTTTTCTCTTTAACCGAGTATATATATGGACAATGAAATTAATAAAATCACGTGACTGAATAATTATTTATCGCCAGTTAATTCAGTTAGTCTTTCTGATGAATATTATATCAATATGTCGTTGATTATTGTATAGTAAAATGATCGTTATCTCTCTTATTTGTATGCTCGCTGCTGGCAAATTGACAATATAAATATCCAACTAAACAGAATTTAAACTAATATTTACATATACATATGTGCATAAATGTATTTTTAATTGCTACAGAAAAAAATATATAAATCAATTTTTTGATCATTTTTTCGATAGAAAATTTTTCAACTCGTATATACAGGTTGTTTCTGCATGTTGTATAATGTGTAAATAATTTATTAGATATCCAACTCGACATATAAATGTAGTTCGAGATCAATGTACAGAGTATCGATCTTGTTGCACGATATTTCCCCGGCATATATTAACAAATCTCATGATCTTTACCTCTCTATCGATTTAATCCCTTTATATATCTAGTATATCGAGACAAAGTAGAGCAGAATGATTGTAAAGCGATCGAAGAAGACAACAAACTAATCCATGTGTTTGTATCGGCGATAAAAGCGCGCGCGCGCGCGATCCAATCGTAAACACGTTAGTAGTCACAAAGAGCTGAAAAATACGAGCGAAAAATGGATTGAATATAGGTGCGCACGTGAGTGTACATTGTGTAAAACCGTCAACAGTGTTCTGTATAGAGGACGCGCGTCCTAAGGACACTGATTCTCGGAAGCAAACGCGCGCGGTGCGCTTGATAATCGCCTGGCGGACGTTTCGAATCACTGTCGGCGCAAAGGAGTCAAGAACTCTTTCTCTCTTATGCCCGCGAGCCCCAGCAATTTCCGTAAGTACACACTGAAAACCCATCGTGCCTTCAGGCAGCTTCTATTTGCCGCGCTCCCGCGGCCAGAAAAAATAACAAACTTTAATAGTTCCCGTGCGCTACACCTTTTCTCTCTTCACCCGTGGATATACAGTCAATGCGCGCAATGATCAAAAACTTCCTGCAGTGCTTTGGTGTGACTGTAAAAAAAAAGAAAATCATTTTACTATCATTATGACTGCGAAAACACTCGTTGAGTGTTCGTCACGTGTTAAGTAGATTTTTTTTTCATACTTTTCAGCGAAACAAAGACGAATGCATTTTCTTGCTAAAGTATATTCATGGATTTTTTTTTTTTTAACTCTGTATATACTGAGAATTAGGTATTTTTTTAGGCTAAAGAGGTTGGAGCGATACTTATGAGTCAAATGAGTGACTAAACTTTTTTGTTGCTCAAAATGCTCAATAATTTGTGGTTTTTATTATAAACACTAACTGCACTTAAGTCTCTCTTAGATGTAGATGTAAGGGTGGATTTTTAAACTCTATAGACATCAGGCTTGGAGCGATTCAGCTATACACTCCAGTCTCGATGTCCTTGTCACGTCGAGTGGACGGCTCTGTAAATCAGGCTTGAGAAAAATCTATGAATACACATATCAAGTGTGAAAAAAATTGTTTTCAATGAAAAAATTCAAGTAGCCATGGTAAAGACGACTTGTCCGCGGCGCGAACACGATATAAAACGTTTGTTTCTAATGCGAAGATTACTGAGAAGCTGGGGTGCTCTCGACACGCTTCCACGGCGACGTAAACAGCAAAGTACCTCAGCGGCACCTCGTTAGTTTGTATCTGCCTTGGTATAGCTCTCGTTTATATGAAATATCCACGTGTGTGTGTCTACGTATACATCCTTCTTCGATAAATTGCTCAGAAATTAATTGAGCAAGAAAACCCCATAAAATATCTTAATATATAGCTTCAAAAGACATTAATAACACGTCATCTATGAACAAAAAAATATATTTTTCCATCAGAAAATTTGTATTATTGATAGAAATTTTTTTTTTACTTTTTTTAGCATTAAGAAAAATTTAATACACATAGATACTTTGTAATTTAATTTTTTTGGTGGATTATTTCGGGCTTGGTTGGTTTGTTGTTAGTTTTTTCGTGATTTTTAGATAGTGTTGTCGATGACGCGTGTAGTGGTAAAAAATGAGAGGCATAACGAAATCGTGTGTTGGCTGAAATAATGCGCGATTCTTCCGAGATAGAGAGGTATATGTGTATAAATACGCGGGAACGTCCAGGATGACGTCGTGGGATCGTCCTTGCCTTTGCTCCCGCGGCCCCCATTGTTTAGTGAAGTCACTTCTCGTGGGTTAAAGGCGCTTCTGCAATAACAACAACCATCGAAAGTGCTTTACTTCAAACTCACCGAGTCCCTATATACAATTTATAACGCCCAGAGCAGAAAAAAAAAATTGACGTCACAATTTTTTTTTTTCGTTTGAACGTTTGTCATTGACTCTCTCTTTTGAGTCCTCGAAAAATCCTTGTTATACCACAACTTTTCACATTGTTTTGTCAGACTATTCGTCGCGGTTCGGTTAGAATATCAACAAGAAATGTATACGAAAAATCCTTGAATTTAAATCCCTGTTACTTTAGATACATTTTTAAATATTTCCCGGCGTATTAAAATTTTTTTCTGACTTGTAAACAATTTTTTTCTTTATTATTTGACATTTTTTTGAAGAAAAAAAATTTTTTTTATTCATATGTTTCTATGAAAAATTGATTTTAAACGTTAATTTTCATTCAGACTTTTTTTTTCATCTTAAAAACATTTTTTTTTCAATTAATTTATTAATAAATATAATAAGTATGTAATAATTTTGATTTTATTTCAAGTAGGTGTAAATATAAACAATGAAATAATAGTAATTGTTGTTTAATTATATTTTTTAAATAACATAATTATTAATACTTAATATTTCAAAATATATTAATTTGCATAAATGAATAATTTTACAAGGTGGAAAAAAAAAAAGTTATGTATTTTACATATTTTACGAGCACTTGCTTTCAGTATAGGATATAAAAAAAAATTTAATATGTGCAATACTCATATATTGCACCTTATTAAAAATCATATAACACACACTAGAGTGTATTATGAGCATTATATCGTGCGACATCGGTGTCTTTCGCAAGAATTCCCAGGGCAGTGGCGCACGCGCGGTCATTTTCGCAAGAACCAGCACATTATTTCATATATACACTAGATATATATCGCAAAACAATAAAACGAGGGCGAGAAAACACGAAAAAAAAGTTATTACCACAACTATTTTTTAAACGTAAAAAAATTTTTCAACAAGAAAAAAATAATTTTTTTTTGTTCCGTTTGTTTTGGTCATTGCCTGGTTTTTCGCGCGCTTTGTCTGTCCCCCCGGCGGAAGGAAAAAAAAAGTGCATGATCGAATAGAACACGCAAAGTACAATCACGAATAAATAAATAGCCGGTCACGAATCGAGTGTGGCAGCGAATCAATGGGACAAACTGCAGGAGAAACGCGCAGTGATTGCGGGGACGCGTTGTTGCGGGTCCTGCAGAGGTCAGACGAGGTCATGCGCGCACATAGGGAAAGTGTATATCGCAAAAACATGTGCGAGACATGTTTAAACCTTGCTCTGGATTCAATGCGTTAAATCACTGTCCAAAAAAAACCTTTAATTCCACAATAACCCCAAGGTTTTTACGGTTTTTACACCAAATTCGTTTTTTAAATTCCAAAAAAGTCCTAAAAATGCTTAAAAAAAAATTTTTTTTCAACTAAAATAAACGTTAAACAATTTTTTTAAGTTGAAAAAAATGCAGAGCACTCATTGTAATAACAGATAATAATTTTTTGCGGACTGATTTATAGCGCGCAATTGCGTGGAGGAAAAAAAAAATGATATTCACGTCTCGACTGAGTGGACAATTGAGATGATGATTATTGTCGTCATCAGTCAGAACTATTGACGTATAAATTTGCTGTTGAATTGCGGAGATGACAGAGGGTGGCAGGATGTCGTTGCGCACCTTGAAATGACGCACGCCGCGCAAGTAAAAACAAGATTGCTCGTGTAAGTGCGTGAAGCAGAGGCAAACAAGAGTCTCTACTCGGCGGCTGCGATGTTTTTAGTGCTGTCGCGGCGTGTCGATGTAGTGGGATTCACAAGCTCTACATACTATATAATGAACACTCACGCTTGTGTGAATAAAAAGCGAGGGTGCGCGTATATTGCGCGCTTGGGAACCCGAGAGGCTCGTCCTTGACCGGGTCTATCGTGTGACCGATCTCTGCGCATCACAATGGTCCCCGACGCGACGTCGCTATAGCCACACTCTTTTATGTTGTTTCGTTTACACATCGAGTACATAGTTACATGCTGTTCGGTATACAAAAAAAAAACAAGCAATAAACGAAAAAAACCGGGAAAAATCCCAAAAATTTCACTTTTTCTAACGAAAAAAAATTTTTTTCGTTAAAATATCGATAAATTACGACTGAAAAATCACTAAAAATTGTTTATGAATATTATACATATATTTATATGTTTAAATGATTAATGGGCCGCTCTCGAAAAAAAAAATTTCAGAATTTTTATGCGAAAGGAAAAAAAAAAAATTCGGAACATCCTTTACTGAGAGTTTCGGTGGCAATTATCCTCGATTAAAATCTCAAAATGTCTTTTCTTGATTGTGCACGTCAAACGGAAGTTCCCACGTTGCAGTTCACATCGCACGCGGGCCATCAGAAATTTTGGTTGAGTGTTTAAAGCCAAAAGTACATATAGGAAAAATTCTTTTGCTGTTTTAAATCATAATATCTTTAAAATTATTGACGATAAAGATTTTTCTCAAGATAACTTTTTTGTGGAGAATTTTATTCGCTATAAAAAAGGTTCTTAGGAAAATTTGTCTAGCTTGCATTTTTATCGAGATTTAAGGTTTAGAAACGCGAAATGTAAAAATTGCTTGAAGAGTGGTAACGTCGGTGAATTTTTTTTACTTGTAATTTTTGTAATCTGTGCGTATATGCGACGCAAAAGTTGATGAAACGGGCGCGTGAGAGGCCCCCCACGAGTTTATATTCTAGCGCTTTCTCGATCTCTCGGTGTGGTCCAGTGCACGAGGCCCGCGGCGACCTCATCCCTTCCTATTCTTTGCGTATTTTGCCGCGTTCGCCGCCCCCTTTAGACTCTGCACTCACTCCCCGCACATATATGTATATAAGGTCTTAAAAACTTGTAATATTCCTTCCTATCGCCATCTCAATCATCCCTCTGTCTCTATTCTCTTCAATATCACTTGCTCACTCGCACACCCGCACGATGTGCATAAATCTCGTGGTCGCATTTATACTTAATGCTGCCAATATTATCGTTGGCTTCATGTATACTATGCTTTATATTCCAAGACATCCCCGATTGGGATTATTAGCGGCGAAAAACCACGCAGAACATCACCCTTCATCTTAATTTATCGTTTTTCAAGTCATTTTAAAGCGAAAATGACTTTTAATCCTTTTTTTTCCAATTTTTTCATCCTCAAAATTACATTTAATCATGAGAAACAATACTTGAAAAATAATTTAATTCATAGTATGTATTATTATTCAAAAATTTCTAATATTAAACATGGCAGTTACTATTTTTCACGTGCTATAATTCATAATACTTACTATTCAACAAAAATTTCAACTAATAAACATAGTAGTTACTATTATATTAAAAAACTTTCAATCAAGATATCCAACTATCAGTATAAAAAATTTCATCTACTATGAAATATGGTAGCTACTACTATTTTCAAGAATTTTTAAATATTATAGTCATAATAATTACTATTTTGCATAGTTACCACTATTATAAATAAATTTTAACTATTATACATAGTGGTTACATCGTTAAAAAAATTTTTTATATCCATATTTAATAGTTACTATTTTTTAAATACTGTAGTTCATAGTTGTTACTATTTTCATTAAGATATTCAACTACTAGTATGAAAATTTTCATTTATCAAGCGTAGTAGCTACTATTATTTTGGAAAACTCAACTATTACATACACAGTAATTACTATTAGCTACTATTGTCATGTTTAATTTTTTTGTTTAATTGATAAAAATAGTTTTTACTATTAAAACCATTGTTATTATTGGTGATAGTAGATACTATGTACATAGTAGAAGATGAAAAAAATAGTTACAACAAAAAACTGTTTAAAAATATACAAGAATTACTATTTTCTCGTTTTTTAGAATTTTATCTAGTAGAAAAAATTGCAATTAACATTTGTTAACTATTTATGTCAGTGTTAATACGTTTTTTTACTTTTATAAAATCAACTAAATTTTTTTTTTTCTGCACATGACCTCGAATTGGTTCGTAAGAATTTTTAATAGCAAAAAAAAAAAAAAACTTTTTATAGATTATTTATCTTTCAGCTATTTTACGTGACAATGTATGCTCTCAGATAGCGAGCAGTTTTTCTGTCAATCTCGGCGCGTAATCCCTGTAATTTCCTGTCTAGAAAACCACGCCGCTGTTTTTAATGTTCCATTGTCTTTCAGTGCCAAGTTATATTACCTTACCCCCACTTTTTCCCCGTCGACTTACTCTACTAGTCGAGTGCCCAGGGGCTCTCAATTGCCCCCACTCGACCTACTGTTCCAGTGAATACTCCTCGAAACTTTTACGTCCAAGTCCTCAGCCAACGAGCCTTGAAAAATCCCAGATTTAATTCAATTTGTGGCAGATTGAAATATTCAATGCGGAAGCTTGATTTTTTTCTGCATTTCTCGCGACAGGAGGCATACTTATTTATATACTTAAATGCGCGTCTTATCAATAATTCCCAGTCTAAAGTCACCGAGCGCTTAGTTATCCAGACGGCTGTACTTAACAACGGCTTCCAGAGCATATGCTACCTACTGGAATCTCGCTGGACGATGCCAACGTATATCAATTAGTGTGCGCACGATTTATTTCAAATATTTTCCTCCTGCCAAACAATTTTGTTACTATACAAAAAATTTATTGCAGTTTTAAATCAAAATATCTTTGAAACTGTGGGATATAAAAATTTTTCTCACGATACATTTTTTCTAGAGAATTTTATCAGCTACAAAAAAGGTCCTTAACAAAATTTGTCCTACTCGCATCCTTATCAAGATATCTAATTAATTTAATGATCGAATTTTTCCGTTGCATTTTATTTAAAAAAAAAAAAAAACCATTTAGAATAAACTGGGCGATTTAAAAATTTTATTGGACGTTAGATCGGCATAAAAAAAGGATTAAAAATATCCTGAGTATTTTATAAATACACTAAAATAAAATTAGTTGAGTAAATTAATTTAATTAATCCATAATTTTTTTATCTGCGTTTTTTTTTTGCAGAATATCGCATTTGCTGATGCTTTAACTCACTATAATAAACAACCTCTGCCGGTTAATGCAAAAATAATGTAATCCACTTCGTGTACTGTAGAAAAAAAAATATTCCGTGTGAGCAATCATGCAATTACATAGCTTGAAGCACGTCTGAGTAAATATTCGTCGTTCAATTAAATCCAAGGGATGTCGATGGATCACTCGCGGTGTGCTACGATTATAGATGTATATATATATGTGTAGTGGATAATTTATAGCGGAGATCTTGTGTCCGGTAGATGTACACAGTACAAACCTGCCGTAGAACTTTATGTCGATATAGTGAAGAAACATTTTCAATTCTTTGGGCTTACTGTGCTGTGCGCGAGGCGCACTTGCAAAAAAAGCTTCTTTTCGCTACTGTCATTGTCCTCCGCAAAGTCGTGCGCAAACCTTTGACGCTAAAGAAAGCCGCCTTTTATCTGCACAAGTCTCAAGCGAGCCAAGACATATGTCCCTACTGTGCTATGCATGTAAAAACACAGTTTTACAATTTTTTAAAAACGAAAAAAAAGAAAACATTCTACGAAAAAATTTGATAACTTTAAAACTAATCGAGTTACAGAAAAAAGTTTTATATAAAAAATGTGGGGAATTTAATAATAAACAAATATTATAAGAGGTATTTTATTGATAGCTTGATTTGGAAAAAAGTTAGATGAAAAAAACATTGACGGAGTTGCTATTCGAATTTTAGCAGAGTGACTAAAGGGAAAAAATTGAGTTTTTGACTTTTTAAATTATTAATTAACTATTGAAAAAATTTTTTTTGTGGTTTAAACATATTTTTGAGTTGTATAATCAAGTGGAAATTTTTATTTATTGTTTGAGGATTTGATTGTTTGTATCAAGACGTTGGGAGAGTCACCGGGGGCACATACACGCACTCAAGCGTGAGATGCGCGCGAGTTCGCCGATCCAACGCTGCTATATGTATTCGAGAGTAAATGTGAAGGCGGGATAGAGGTTAGTAAAGTCGAGGGGACAGGGGCAGGAAACGATTTGTGTTGTATCTCTTCTCGTCCGGTCGAACAATACCATCGTGAGTCATCCAACACTGATTCTACGTGGAATTGAGTGTCGGATATAACAAACTCCACCTCGGCCACTTATTTTCGTCCTTCATTTCACACCAGGGCAATTAAAAATAAAATTAATCATCCAACTAATCCATTTAGTGCTTTGCACACACAAAAACAATTTTTTTCTTATCAGAGTTTCGAGTTGAATAATCATCATCTGGTTAGTGTTGATATGAAGGAAGGGATTATGGGTGCTAGTCGGAACTTTATATAAAAGTTTTTTGCCTTGCGGTTATTCAGACGCTGCGGTTTAAAATACGTAATACGTCTCGGAAGCATCGCACAGCCAATTCTCAATCTGTCTGATGCCTTCCCCAGTATATATTGGGGTTGGTGCAACAAAATATCAATTTTTAGGGGTTGTTTATACATTTCAAAAATTTCTACAGCAATACAAATTGACAAAATAGTTGAAATTAATTTTTAGAAATTTTTTAAATTCATAAATAGCCTTTGAAAATTTATATTTTAAATTAAAACTTGATTTAAATTATTTAAATGACATTTAAAATGATCCGCTGTAACAAAAACAGGAAAAAAAAAATTTTTTTTCAAGTCACATTTTACAAATAGACAGAAAAAAAATTTTTTCCAATGGAAAATTTTTCCAAAAATCAATAAAACTTGAAATAAATGAAAAAAAAATTTTTTTTTCGCTGATGTAATAACGATTATTCCACTTGGAATTTCCAGTTATAGTTAGATATTTATTGTCAAACAGGGTCAAGAGAAATGTTTGACATTTAGATTAGTTAAATGTGTAAAAAAAAAAAATTAATTCATGCAAGATATGATAAAATTTTATATAAATACAGTTTTCTCGATGAAAAATAATATTTTTCATGATCAACTATTGGTCAAGTAATTTAAGAAAAAAAATCTCTTATCTCTTGGTAAGCTTAAAATCATCTAAATGCACTGCTGTATGTCGGAAATCACAATTTTATTATAAAATAACTGCAATAAAAGACATTCACGCAATGCATGAATATATAAACATATAGTGGATTTTATCTGGATGAATCTGACGGTGCAGTATCTCTCTATAGCACCTTATATACATATTTTGTGCACGCATTTATAACGTATCCTCAGGATATTATCGCGAGCCCAAGCGTCAATTATTGACCAGTGAGACCGCATCAGTTCGCCTTGCCGACCGGATTTCGCGGCTCAAAATGATGCTTGTGGTAATACCGCGAAAAAACGACTGGACCAATTGCCACCGACAATAAAAAATGCAATATCGATTCGTAGAAGAGTGAAGAAAAAAAAATGACTCATTATACGTTCAGAATAGTTGTTGAAAAAATCCTTGAGGCGCGCATTGTCCTTCAGAAAAAGATTTTCATTCATTCTCTCATTAAATATATTTAATTTATTGAAAATTTTTTTATAAAATTTGATGCATATATATATTTTTTAAATTATTTTCAAGTGTGACTTTCGAAAACAAGAAACAAATTTTTTTTTTTTCGAGTTTTTTACGTGGAAAAAATTTTTTTTGGTTATTGAATTGCAAAATATCTTTTTACTTACTGTTTAATTTTTTTTTTTAGCACGTTTTATATGTAATTTATTCTTCGCTGATATTGCTGCATTGCTTTTCTGATCTTCCACTGCCATCTAGTGAATTTTCGCGCTTGTGTTTGCTCCTCGACTGGTAAATCTCAGTTATTATTTACTGACAAAGTAGAAAATTATTATTTATTAATTTCTCACGATTAATTTAACAAAATAAAATTTTTATTTTCTTCTAATAAATATTTCAAAAAATATTCAACACTTAAAATCATTCAATTGAAATATTTATCTGCTAAAATTTTTATTTAAAAGATTGAAATAATATTTATGTGACTAATAAAGTGTTAATTAATAGTAAATATAATTTTTCAACACATTTCCAATTTTTAATTCTTCAATTTTCAATGTTTTGAACACCAAAAAAAAGCTTTTTCCATCCGAAATTTCACTCTGAAAAAAATTAAATAAAAGTTTAAAAACATTAAAAAAATATTAATTTCATTCAAAACTATTTTAAAAAATTTTAAAACCCATTAATTTAACGAATAATCTCTTAATCAACCCTTACAAAGCCTTTCCACCTTGATGATCGCGTATAAATATGAAAAATAAATCCGAGCGATGACTCTGGTTTATTATCGGTGACTAAAAACTAATTTCCACGATGGATTACCGGGTATTAGGGGCACTAGAATAATTTTGCGGGCGGGTGTGATGCAGCAAAAAATATCCAAAGTCCAATCTGAGGGTATGACGAATGGTCACGATACTCACGCGCTTTTCGACGAGAGTATACACACAGCATCCACTCCGGACACATATATATGTGTGAATAGAAAAGGAAGGGTGGCTGGCCCGGGCGAGACCGAAGGGGATGGCAGATTGATCCGTCACGGAGCGCGAGCACAATCACCCCGATTAGACATTATGTGCTGCTCGCGTGTACATGCAAGCATATATACAGACATGGTGGCCTTTACTAGTAGAGAGATATTCGCGTGGTACCCAAAAGCCAAATGCCCATCCACTCTACTCTATATAGCGTGCTGCAACTAGAGAGAGGGAGAGAGATGCCTGAGCTATGATACTTGCTCTGATCTACCGTGGTCGACGCGCTATGCGTCCACGCTACACGAATTTGCGGAGGGTTGAAAGCTTTACTGTCGCAATCTAGTGTGAACTATTTTACGCCTCGAATTGCATGACTTTTTCCACGAGGCCTTTATTCATGATTGCATTTAAAAAAAAAAAAATCACGTACCATAATCATTTTTCAATGAAATTTTCATCATAAAAATATTTGTTGATAACTATGTTTATAGTATTTTCCATCGTTTTTCTTATGAATAGTAATTTGTTCTGAATAAAAAATAAAAGGATGGAGGTTTGATTTTCCAAGGGTAAAATTTTTATGTGTGTTGTTGTTGTGAAGAAAAAAAGTTTGATTGATCAGGAGCATGTTGGGGATGTATTTGCGGATGATCATTGATGAAAGTAGTCTGTTTCTCGGTGGCAAAAACGCGAACGGCGACACGCGGCGTTACTCACCATTTCCCGCGACCGCTGAAGCCACCCACGTCGCGCGACGCTCGTTTGTCATCCGACAAATAGCCTCTTCTTCCAAGTGGCACACGCCCGCTACAAAATATCTACACACATATGCATTTATACCCTGAAATCTCTCTTTCACCAGTAGCAGCAACACATTTTCCTTCCTTCCTTCCGTCCTTCCTTCCTTCCTGCCCCGCTACGCTCCTATATATTACAATCACTCGTGTCTCCTCTCGCGCGCGCTATCTTCACACTTTGACACATGTGTTTTGCATAGGTGCATCAACTTTCGCCGCTATAAAATTCAAATACTCCGAAAGGATACGTGGGTCAAGGATTTAGGTTACTACTTCCTAAAGACAATGTTGCTTTTTATTTGTTGTTGCTTGGGGACCTTTGAAAATGTACCACAAAGCATTGTAGGACCTCTTGATGTTTTTAGGTGTGAAAAACTCTTATATGACTATTTTTAGGATTTAGATAAATTTATAAAATAAAAATTGGAACGTTTGATTTGGAAAAAAAATGTTCAAAAGTTTTCCCCTTCGAAATTTCGTCATTTTCCTCAGTTTTTTTGGTGATAATCGATTTTTGAAAATTTATATTTCTCAAAATATCTCGAAAATAAAGGGAGATACAAAAAAATTTACTTAAAGTATTTTGTAGATAATTTTATGGTCAATCTTTTATATCGAATAATATTTTTCGTTATTTTGCTTAGTTACAAAGTTAACGTCCTAAAACTAGTTTTAAAAACAAGAAAAATCATTGCAGGTGTTTAAAATTCCGAGTTTTTGAAAATTGAAAAAAATCTAATAGATTACCTATATTCCTAGAATCGACTCTTCGGTTTAAATCCTTTATATCAGAGGATCCTTGAAAGTCCTTAAAGGACAAATAAAAATTTTCTCTTGATGTTTTTTTGTAGGAATAAACTTCACGATGAATATCAGACGATGAGGAAAAAAAAATTGCAAGAGCGGGCGATATGATGATGGTAGCTCGCCGAGGTGAGATGAATAAATAAGAGGGCTTTGAAAGAAAAGAGCATACTCTTATATATGTATATACATGTATATGGAAGTTATTACGCGACGTCACGCGATGATGTATCCCGCGCTGGTTCAGATTGTCTCCACGAGATGGGACCACCAACCGTGAAATATGCACCACCCCCGCGGTTAAAACCCCTAAAGAGAGACAGCAGTACTGTGGCACCCCTTATTCACGACATCGCCACCTTGGAAAAAATTCCCCTTGCCCACCCCTTCGAGGTCAGACTAATTTTTCGAAGGTTTAGCCATGAAATGGCTGATTAGTAACAGTTCTAATGAGTGATTTAGGGGTTGATAAATCTAAATTTAAGCTCAACTAAAAAATAAAATAATCCTAAGCTTTAATTAAAAATTTTAAAAACATTAAATGAACGATTGATAAAAATTTCAAGCTGAAAAAAATCGTTTTTGACCTTGATGTGTGGTGGAAAATTTTTAATTTATTGCTCTCGCTAATGGAGAGTCAAAAAATAGTATAGGGGTGTACGTTTTGAGCGATGTCGCAATAATTTCCATATATATACGAAGCAGTGACGGGGCATAGATCATGAAGGGCTCGCACGCGGCAGCACGTGCTCGTCCCAGATCCGGTCTATATACACCCTTGCTTGCTATGCTTCTTCTTCTTCTCTCGAGCGCGCTGGCTCACTTGAACTGTGATTCTCCACCCACCACAAACGACAAACCACTCAAGTGCATCCCCCGAGGGAGGATACACTACCTAACCCTTCTTCAAGCCATTAACGGGGCTCTATTCATAAACGGAGACTTATTATTCCTGAAAATCTGCCACGCTTGTGTATCCAACAATGCCACAAGACCCGAATATTTCCGTCGGACTTTGCACATTCGGAAAAAAAAACATAATATATCATTTCAAAAAAATAAGTATATTTTTTTCTATTTTTTTAAATATCAAAAGCTACTCGAGCATAAATCTTTTGTCTTGGCATGTTCCGGGCATCAAAACACATCGATTGACGTATGGCAGATCAAGATTTATGAATATCTTCAGGAGTACGGTGCTATGAAACGTCAAAATCGAGTGAAAATGAGTGTTTTTTCAAGTTATCTCAGCTAGATCAGTTGATAATCACATTATTTCATGTTTTTCAGTTGAATTTATGTTAACAATAAATTTCGTGACGATTTGAAGGAGAAAAAAAATTTTTTTTTTTTTGTGAAATTTTCAAAGGGGTACCCCCTTGGAAATCTCGTCGTTTTTGTGATTTTTTTGATTTTCCGCCGATAACTCTGTAAATACTCCCCTTGGAAATCTCGTCGTTTTTGTGATTTTTTTGATTTTCCGCCGATAACTCTGTAAATACACGTTATATCGAAAAACTTTCTTCTAGTTAAATTATTAAGCATCATATAAGCTACAAAAAACGTTAATTAAATTTCTTTGTACCTCTCATAATTTTCGAGATATTACCGTTTTTTGAAAATTTTGATTTATTAAGCATCATATAAGCTACAAAAAACGTTAATTAAATTTCTTTGTACCTCTCATAATTTTCGAGATATTACCGTTTTTTGAAAATTTTGATTTTTCAAAATATCTCGAAAAAAACGAAAAATATCGAAAAATATTACTCAATATTTTTTGTAGGAAATAAAACCCCCAATCATTTAACTCCTATAACATTTTTCGATATCTCGCTTAGTTTCAGAGTTATCAGTAAAAAACCAAAAAAATCGTGAAATTCAAAGAGGTACCCCTTCGAAAATTTGACGGAAAAAAAAATTTTTTTTTTTCTCTGTCAAACATCTTAAAAATTATTTCTAGAAGTAATTCAACTAAAAAATAGAAAATTTCACGTTTTTTCATATCAAAAGGCACGTTAAAAGATTAAAATCCCTTAAAAATAACCTGAAGATTTTTTAACATTATCTCATTTGTTCTAACATTATTTTAGATGTATACCTATTGATTACAAAAAATGTATATTCCGTTTACTATATTAATTATATTAAATTGTTGATGTCTTTCTAAATGCAGACATATCTGGGGTTAAGGGAATACAAGAGGGGATTGTTTTCATTTGAAATATGGAAGATGTTCAAAAAGGAGCATTTAGAAAGTAATAATACAAGGATCTCATGGCTTTTAATCCTCTTGGGGCCTCACGCGAGTGGTTGACATTTAACATTTCCCTCGAGAGCTCACACACGATATCAACACTGTTACATCAAATACAAAACCAGCTAAAAATACGCGAATTCATCATTTTCATTCAGCATTCTAAACATTACATTTAATTCGACTTGAAAAAAATTATAAACTTTTTAGAAAAATAATCAAAAGGGTAATATTTTATTAACAAACTAATTATTTTTCAATTAAACACTGCTAAATGATCATCATAAAATTGTTTAAAAAATTTTCAATCGTTTTTTATTGAGAAAAATTTTTTTATACTTGAAAAAAAATTTTTTTCTTTGTTTTTTTTCCGTCTTCTAATTTTTTTTTTACTGTTTGAAATTAAAGATTGGATATCTGAGGTTTAAAGTTTAGTGTTAAGAAATGTATAACTTTCACTGTCTTTTCCTTTTCCACAAAATCTTAGAAACAAGCTCGGTCTCGCCGCACTAATTTACAAGAGAAAACATTACCACCAACGCTGGAAAGATCTATTTTGTAGACTCTTGCAATTTTGTATCAAGTAGATGTGTCCAAGTAGTTTGCCTTTTCGAAGAAAGTACCTCAGCCCTTGCTCCATGCCCACCGTTCTCAAGATTAACGATACTTTAGTGCTGTTTTAAAGAGAGGAGAGGGTGCCTTTCACCCCTGTATATACATACCGAGACTCTCATTGGTATAGGAAGCCATTTGGTGATTTTTATTTCCTAAAAAGTCGACTTTGTCGAGGATTTTATGATGACTCTGAGACGAATAAAGAAATTCGTTTGCAAGGATCAGGGCAATATAAAATTGAGTGCATTATCCGCCATCACTGATGATAGAGGGGCAGCAGAGGAAAAGGGATGAACTTTAAAGAACGAGAGGGAAAAAGGACTTGAATTGATTGCTTTCATTACGCCAGGGGTAAAAAAAAAAAACGAAGAATTTGTGGCTCCCCTTATATACTTCGAGTCGCGGGGTTATTTTTAACTTACGCTCGCGAATAAGTAAGTGCGCTATTTACATCAAATCTTGTAAGTTATCGCTATGGATCTCATCGCTGCATATCTGTGTCTATTAACTGAAAAAAAA
>MVJL01000207.1:0-17397 GCA_002156465.1 Macrocentrus cingulum | reverse complement strand
CTCGAAATAGTCCGGTGGTAGCTGTAATATAAATAGAATAAGTTATTAACTAAAAAAAAAATTTTGATCATGATTCAGCAACAAATTTAAAAAAATTACCACGACAATCTTCTCTGCGACCTCCTGGGTGCTCGTTACTTGTTTTTTCAGGTACCGTCGTGATACCGCGCATATCCTTTCCTCGTATCAAATATGCTTACCCTGTCTTCGCTAGGCTCGAAATAGTCCGGTGGTAGCTGTAATATAAATAGAATAAGTTATTAACTAAAAAAAAATTTTGATCATGATTCAGCAACAAATTTAAAAAAATTACCACGACAATCTTCTCTGCCACCTCCTGGGTGCTCGTTACTTGTTTTGTCAGGTACCGTCGTGATAGCGCGCATATCCTTTCCTAAATTTAAAAAAATTACCACGACAATCTTCTCTGCCACCTCCTGGGTGCTCGTTACTTGTTTTGTCAGGTACCGTCGTGATAGCGCGCATATCCTTTCCGGAAAATTCAAGTTGTGCTCCGTTACTAGAGAAAAAAAATTAAATGATTTCGATATCTTATAGAATAAATAAAAAATGTTACTTCGCGCATATCCTTTCCGGAAAATTCAAGTTGTGCTCCGTTACTAGAGAAAAAAAATTAAATGATTTCGATATCTTATAGAATAAATAAAAAATGTTACTCATTACCTCCCAAGTGTTAACATAATGATTTGAACCTGTCATTGTCTGTCTCACTTGTATTGTTAACGGTGACAGCGGACGGCGGGGGAACCAGGTCAGCAGGAATGGATTGAGATGCGTTAATAGATGGTGGACTCGGTTCTAAGGGCGGTAGGTGAGACATAGAACGTGAACTACTGCTGAGGTTTCAGAAATCTGAGGGGCTGTATTTGCTGGTGGATCGCCTATAAGATTCGACTCATTCGTGGGCGGTAGGTGAGACATAGAACGTGAACTACTGCTGAGGTTTCAGAAATCTGAGGGGCTGTATTTGCTGGTGGATCGCCTATAAGATTCGACTCATTCGACTCGAGACTTGCTAAATAATTGTAAATATCTTTAGAATCGTCTAAAGACTCATAGCTACAATAATTTCTGGTGGATCGCCTATAAGATTCGACTCATTCGACTCGAGACTTGCTAAATAATTGTAAATATCTTTAGAATCGTCTAAAGACTCATAGCTACAATAATTCTCTTCTTCTGGCGATACAATGCTATGAGATCAATTCAAGATGACTTTTGGTAGGCTTTCGGAAGGTGTATCAGATGTCGTGTCTGCATGAAGTGTGAGGGTGTCAGAAGGGGAATACTCCTGATTCAGTACCCATGATTGCTGACTTTTGGTAGGCTTTCGGAAGGTGTATCAGATGTCGTGTCTGCATGAAGTGTGAGGGTGTCAGAAGGGGAATACTCCTGATTCAGTACCCATGATTGCATGTCAATGTCGACATTTGCACTATCGTTTGGATCTCGAAGTAAACAATATTTGGCCTGTGTCAGAAGGGGAATACTCCTGATTCAGTACCCATGATTGCATGTCAATGTCGACATTTGCACTATCGTTTGGATCTCGAAGTAAACAATATTTGGCCGATGCCGGATACACGGCTGCAGAGTTCATAATTGAAAATTCGTGAGGAGCATTTTTATTGCTCTCCATCAATGGCATGTATGGAGAAGATTATTTTTGTTTTTTGTTAGCATCAGACTCTTGAACCATGGTATGCGGATAAGAAGATAAGCCAGATATATTTCTGTTGATGGCAAAAGCCGTGGAATAGCTGGGGATTGAGTTGTTTCTGGTTTTTTTGTTTGTTCAATTGGTTTGTTTAAGAAGATAAGCCAGATATATTTCTGTTGATGGCAAAAGCCGTGGAATAGCTGGGGATTGAGTTGTTTCTGGTTTTTTTGTTTGTTCAATTGGTTTGTTGGTTTGTTTGAATTTTTTAATTACCACTGGTGGATCTTTCAAGATTTATTTTGGGGATTGAGTTGTTTCTGGTTTTTTTGTTTGTTCAATTGGTTTGTTGGTTTGTTTGAATTTTTTAATTACCACTGGTGGATCTTTCAAGATTTATTACACGATCGCCTGCTGATTCGCCGTCTGGAGATTTTCCAGCTCTTTATCGGCAAGGGTGTTCTTTTTGGCTCTAGGTTTTTTTCCGTCTTTCCAGGTTAAGAAGATAAGCCAGATATATTTCTGTTGATGGCAAAAGCCGTGGAATAGCTGGGGATTGAGTTGTTTCTGGTTTTTTTGTTTGTTCAATTGGTTTGTTTGAATTTTTTAATTACCACTGGTGGATCTTTCAAGATTTATTGCACGATCGCCTGCTGATTCGCCGTCTGGAGATTTTCCAGCTCTTTATTTGGTTTGTTTGAATTTTTTAATTACCACTGGTGGATCTTTCAAGATTTATTGCACGATCGCCTGCTGATTCGCCGTCTGGAGATTTTCCAGCTCTTTATCGGCAAGGGTGTTCTTTTTGGCTCTAGGTTTTTTTCCGTCTTTCCAGGTGCTGGTGCCGCTGGTTGTTCACTGCTTGATTGTAGCAACGTCGCTGTCACTTTCATTTCTTGAGCACCTATTGAAGCATAAATTTGGAATGTAATATACATTAAGGTATGCGAATAAAATTAATACGTACTACCAATAGCGAGGATTTGCCCTTTGTGTTTGCCCAATGTTATGCGAATAAAATTAATACGTACTACCAATAGCGAGGATTTGCCCTTTGTGTTTGCCCAATGTTACTTGACTGCCAATAATCTGCTGTTCATGGGCACATCGGTCACCCTCATCATTGTTTGATGTCTTTTCGATCTTTTTTATTTATACGAAAATATATGTAATACCTATTAATGCAGGCGATGTAGCTCTTTATCGGCAAGGGTGTTCTTTTTGGCTCTAGGTTTTTTTCCGTCTTTCCAGGTGCTGGTGCCGCTGGTTGTTCACTGCTTGATTGTAGCAACGTCACTGTCACTTTCATTTCTTGAGCACCTGTGTAGACCACAGCAATGTCGTGCAGTGTCGGAACTATCAAAACACTTTCAGAAGTCACATTTCGACTCGGGTTGTCAGATCGGCATAAGCCTGGGCTCTTGTGTAGACCACAGCAATGTCGTGCAGTGTCGGAACTATCAAAACACTTTCAGAAGTCACATTTCGACTCGGGTTGTCAGATCGGCATAAGCCTGGGCTCATTTTAAAGCTTATTTAATGCTCAAAAATTTCCTCGCTGTATGTCTAGGTAGGTCTCCGATGGATATCTTACGAGATTTGAGCGATGGAAAATTGCAAAACAGGGTCTAAAAATTTTTTTTTTCACATAATTATCAACGGAAGTCCGTTTTTTGTCAAATTTTTTGAGGATTTTTTTCTGAAGATTAAGAAAAAAAGAATTATTGGAATCGGTCACTACCGACGCAAATTCTCTGATTTTGTAATTTTTTTTTGTCAAATTTTTTGAGGATTTTTTTCTGAAGATTAAGAAAAAAAGAATTATTGGAATCGGTCACTACCGACGCAAATTCTCTGATTTTGTAATTTTTCCATGCAGTCTGACCGCGTCAGGTTGGTCTTATGTGTACCTCTACTTTGGCGCACTGAATGATGTGTATCAATTCGCCTGCAATAGCTGTATAGTACCCAGGTTTTTTCATCAGAATGTATCTAAAATCATCAGGCTTGAGAAAAGAAAATCCCAGAGCATTAGCTAAGACGCTGCGTTCAGCTTCACATCTGTGAGTCAAGATATCTCGATACAAGTTGTCAAATTGAGTGTTCATATGTCCTTCAACATATATAAATTTATAATTCATGTACGAAAATATATCCATGTCGTGGACTATTAATGAAGTCTTTTCTGGAAATTCTTCGTTTGGATTGAGTTATTATTGGAATCGGTCACTACCGACGCAAATTCTCTGATTTTGTAATTTTTCCATGCAGTCTGACCGCGTCAGGTTGGTCTTATGTGTACCTCTACTTCGGCGCACTGAATGATGTGTATCAATTCGCCTGCAATAGCTGTATAGTACCCAGGTTTTTTCATCAGAATGTATCTAAAATCATCAGGTTCTACTTCGGCGCACTGAATGATGTGTATCAATTCGCCTGCAATAGCTGTATAGTACCCAGGTTTTTTCATCAGAATGTATCTAAAATCATCAGGTTTGAGAAAAGAAAATCCCAGAGCATTAGCTAAGACGCTGCGTTCAGCTTCACATCTGTGAGTCAAGATATCTCGATACAAGTTGTCAAATTGAGTGTTTTTGAGAAAAGAAAATCCCAGAGCATTAGCTAAGACGCTGCGTTCAGCTTCACATCTGTGAGTCAAGATATCTCGATACAAGTTGTCAAATTGAGTGTTCATATGTCTTCAACATATATAAATTTATAATTCATGTACGAAAATATATCCATGTCGTGGACTATTAATGAAGTCTTTTCTGGAAATTCTTCGTTTGGATTGAGTGCCAAGATAAATAGTTTTTCGTGATCTGTCTTGATGATGTTGTAGCCACAAATGACTGTCTGTCCCCTTTTTACTAGGCCAAAAGTTATATGTTGACTGGTGAGAGTGTAAACATCTAGTTGATTCTTTTGAGAAATTTTTGTAGCCGGTCCTTCGTAGAGTACCGTCATGTCGGTGAAGCTGCAGAAGTGTTGGGGAGTAAATTCCCAGTAGTACTTATATCCATCTCCATCAACACAGGCTTTTTTGTTTACTGGACATCGTTTGCCCGTGGGTAAGATGAGCATGTTGTTCTTCAGGTCTATAGGGGTTCTGAAGTCTCGTATGACGAACTTGAAATTCGCCTCCCTCAAGAATAATCTTTTCTTCCGTTTCTGACCGCTGATATGTGGGAGTGCATTCCACAATGCTGTCTAACTCGTTGAACCTCCAACCCGCCTTGGTATACCTTGATCGTTCCGAACTCTGCCTGTTGAAGTAGCCCCATCTTCATTGTTGTCGTCTCGACGTTTCTCTTCTCAATGTTGCACTTGTCGACGTCGAGTAATGAGATTGTGGTGACATTCAGTGCCGAACTGCCGCAGTCGTAACCCACGAGTGCCCTCGATGTTTCTCTTCTCAATGTTGCACTTGTCGACGTCGAGTAATGAGATTGTGGTGACATTCAGTGCCGAACTGCCGCAGTCGTAACCCACGAGTGCCCTCGAAAGGTGAAAGAGCCCCATCAATATAACAAGTCCTTCCATATGGTCTAGAACGATCATTTGTGGGAGATTCGTATTTTATTCATGTGTACTTTTCTCCTAGTACCATTAGTATTTAGGACAACATTATAATTTCCTTCCATATGGTCTAGAACGATCATTTGTGGGAGATTCGTATTTTATTCATGTGTACTTTTCTCCTAGTACCATTAGTATTTAGGACAACATTATAATTATATAATACTAGCAGCCCAGCCCGCTTCGCTGGGCACGTCCGAAAATAACTGAACGATTTTGTCGTATTTTGGCAGAACCTGAAAATCTACAAATGTAAAGATTAAAATTTTTTATACCATTTGTTGATTAAAAATTCAATTTTTTGCGGTTTTTTGGCGTCTACTTGGCTGTAGAGACTCTAACTCGGTGAACATTGGTCTAGAACGATCATTTGTGGGAGATTCGTATTTTATTCATGTGTACTTTTCTCCTAGTACCATTAGTATTTAGGACAACATTATAATTATATAATATTTTTATTATAGTGTGGGGACCTGCATAGTGTGGTGCTTTTTTTCTTTTCCTCGGTTCTAGTAAACAAAATACCTTAGATTCTATCTTAAACTCTTGAGGATTTATCCTCATGTGTGGGGACCTGCATAGTGTGGTGCTTTTTTTCTTTTCCTCGGTTCTAGTAAACAAAATACCTTAGATTCTATCT
The DNA here is from genome assembly GCA_002156465.1 of Macrocentrus cingulum. Lineage (NCBI taxonomy): Eukaryota > Metazoa > Arthropoda > Insecta > Hymenoptera > Braconidae > Macrocentrus > Macrocentrus cingulum. The sequence goes on along the minus strand of MVJL01000207.1, from coordinate 11,500 downwards.
TAAACTCTTGAGGATTTATCCTCATTTCATTGTCTTGCTTAGATTTTTCTTTTGCTCTAGTCAAATTCTCTCTAGCTATTTTCTCAGCTTCTCTTATTTTCATTTCATTGTCTTGCTTAGATTTTTCTTTTGCTCTAGTCAAATTCTCTCTAGCTATTTTCTCAGCTTCTCTTATTTTTAAAAATAATTCCTCTAAATCTCCTTTATAGGTCTCTACTTTTTCATTAATTATATCATTGGAGGAGGGTAGCCTGGGTAGCTTTCCGAACACTAATTGATAGGGTATAATTCCTCTAAATCTCCTTTATAGGTCTCTACTTTTTCATTAATTATATCATTGGAGGAGGGTAGCCTGGGTAGCTTTCCGAACACTAATTGATAGGGTGTTAAACTCGTGCCATCATGGTGGCTTGTATTATATGAAAAAAACAATAACTCTAATAGCTTATCCCAGTCATCCCTCTGTGAACACTAATTGATAGGGTGTTAAACTCGTGCCATCATGGTGGCTTGTATTATATGAAAAAAACAATAACTCTAATAGCTTATCCCAGTCATCCCTCTGTTCCGCATATTGTTAAGATATTCAGCTCAAACATGATGAGACCTCTCGATTGAGCCATTGCTCTGTGGCTTTCATCAGAGAGGATGTTAAATTTGTGCATCAGTGATCAGTAAGCAATGCTTTAGGTGGCCCAAAATAGCACACCCATCTGGAAATAAATGCCGAATCAAGACTTCAGAGAGGATGTTAAATTTGTGCATCAGTGATCAGTAAGCAATGCTTTAGGTGGCCCAAAATAGCACACCCATCTGGAAATAAATGCCGAATCAAGACTCGTTGTCTGCTTGAGAGGAACAGCTATAGAGAATTTGGTGAGCAAGTCTTGTATTGATAAGATAAATTTATTGCCTGTATCAGTAGTAGGCATAGGCCCTATGTTGTCTGCTTGAGAGGAACAGCTATAGAGAATTTGGTGAGCAAGTCTTGTATTGATAAGATAAATTTATTGCCTGTATCAGTAGTAGGCATAGGCCCTACTATGTTTATAGCAATTTTATTAAAACGGGCTCCTGGCGTATCTGTTACAACCATATAAGATAAATTTATTGCCTGTATCAGTAGTAGGCATAGGCCCTACTATGTTTATAGCAATTTTATTAAAACGGGCTCCTGGCGTATCTGTTACAACCACTGGTTGTTTAGTTTACCCTTACAGTTTTCTTCAATTGACAATCTAAACATTTCTGTATAAACTCGGCAATATCGCGTTTCATATGTGGCCAGAAGTAGTCGACCATTAATCCTTCATACGTTTCAGTTACACCCTTGTGTCTTCTAAACATTTCTGTATAAACTCGGCAATATCGCGTTTCATATGTGGCCAGAAGTAGTCGACCATTAATCCTTCATACGTTTCAGTTACACCCTTGTGTCCATTTATTATGAAGCAGTGAACGTTTTTAAAAATCGTTTGTCGGTCTGTTTCTTGAAGAATTCTGACCGAGTGTAGGCAGATAGTGATTCTAGTTTTAATACCTTCGAATTTAGAGATTAATCTGTCTTGGATCGTATTCCATTCGATATTATCAATTTGTTCTGTTCGCGCTATACTGAATGATTGTATATTTGGGTGATTCCATTCTGTAGGCAGATAGTGATTCTAGTTTTAATACCTTCGAATTTAGAGATTAATCTGTCTTGGATCGTATTCCATTCGATATTATCAATTTGTTCTGTTCGCGGTATACTGAATGATTGTATATTTGGGTGATTCCATTCTAACTGCGATTTTTTATGTCTTGTATTGTTTGTTCTCACTGGTCATTAATTAATAATTTATTAATGAAAGTTCTGAGTTAATTGGATAATTTCTTGTATTGTTTGTTCTCACTGGTCATTAATTAATAATTTATTAATGAAAGTTCTGAGTTAATTGGATAATAAAAAACATATTTCAACATTATTTTATATAATATACCTTGCTATTCAGATTGGTCATTAATTAATAATTTATTAATGAAAGTTCTGAGTTAATTGGATAATAAAAAACATATTTCAACATTATTTTATATAATATACCTTGCTATTCAGAGAAAACTTTTGTTATATCACTTATATGTCAGTACCGTGTCGTGTCCACTTCCAGAATTTACCTGTAAATTGTGTATTTTTTTTTGTCACAGTAAATGATTTAAACTAATTACCTTATAAATTCTAATGTTTATGATGAAACTGAAAAGAATTATATATGATAATGCATGGAAATTTATTATATGTCAGTACCGTGGATAAATTAGTCAGTACCGTGGAACGGAAAATTTTAAATGTGTTTCTTATTCTTAATGCTATAAAGTTGTAGTAAAATCCTTTCAGATTTATATTTTAAGAGTAAAATAGGTGAATAATACTCATAAATAGGTTACAAAAGTTTCATTCTAAAATCGTGAAATTTTTAATAAAAAAAATCACAGTTAGAACGGAATCACCGATTTAAATCGATTACTACTATAATGCATGGAAATTTATTATATGTCAGTACCGTGGATAAATTAGTCAGTACCGTGGAACGGAAAATTTTAAATGTGTTTCTTATTCTTAATGCTTTAAAGTTGTAGTAAAATCCTTTCAGATTTATATTTTAAGAGTAAAATAGGTGAATAATACTCATAAATAGGTTACAAAAGTTTCATTCTGAAATCGTGAAATTTTTAATAAAAAAAATCACAGTTAGAACGGAATCACCGATTTAAATCGATTACTACGGTGTAAAGTGCGTCAATAGTTTCGTAAATGTAAATCGTGAAATTTTTAATAAAAAAAATCACAGTTAGAACGGAATCACCGATTTAAATCGATTACTACGGTGTAAAGTGCGTCAATAGTTTCGTAAATGTCTTTTATAGTTGTAGGACTATAAGTCCTGTGATTAATACACGCCCCTAAACAGTGATGATTTCCGTAGGATGTCTGTGCAACTCTGCAGGAAGTCAGTTGGTCAGGTAAGCGAATTCTTTCTAGTCTCGACATTTCTTCTGTTTGTTCTGTTCGCGCTATACTGAATGATTATATATTTAAATCGATTACTACGGTGTAAAGTGCGTCAATAGTTTCGTAAATATCTTTTATAGTTGTAGGATTATAAGTCCTGTAATTAATACACGCCACTAAACAGTGATGTTTCCCGTAGAATGTCTGTGCAACTCTGCAGGAAGTCAGTTGGTCAGGTAAGCGAATTCTTTCTAGTCTCGACATTTCTTCTGTCCCATTATCGCAAGGACGTTGGTCTTCTGTCACGCATATAATGATATTATCTTTTGTTGGTCAGGTAAGCGAATTCTTTCTAGTCTCGACATTTCTTCTGTCCCATTATCGCAAGGACGTTGGTCTTCTGTCACGCATATAATGATATTATCTTTCTGCATTTGTAGCCTATCTTTGGTTTCAAGAACGATCGGAGTCAGTGCTCTCGAGATAGGAGTTGTACAATAGTTCCAATCTTCGGGACCCTCGTCTTCTGATGAGGAGTCAAATTGTTCTTGTGGATTAGGTTCCTCATCTTTTTGTGTTGTGGGAAAATCTAGACTGTCGTCTGGTGTTGTAATTACGACCTCAGGTTAGTGTGCTATCGGGTCGGAGGGATCATCCTCATCCCATACAGTGTTTCCTGAGACGTTCGGATCTTCTATTTGGTGTTGCTGCTTATTATTTCCTTTTCGGAGCAATCCGCTGAATTATCTCGTATGGTCTCTGTTTTTCCTTTGTGCTACGAGTCCGCCGCGGGGAGTATTCTATACTAGATCGTTGCTTATTTTTTGTACTTCCTTTCGGTCGTCCACGAGGTCTTTTTTGAGTAGAGCAATAAAATTTAAAAATTCGGAAAAATTTTTGATTCTTGTTAGTTGTTCTTCCAAATAAAAAATTTACTATTCATCTAAGTTTTTTTGAGTAGAGCAATAAAATTTAAAAATTCGGAAAAATTTTTGATTCTTGTTAGTTGTTCTTCCAAATAAAAAATTTACTATTCATCTAAGATATTCAACTAAAATTCTAATTATTTTTTTACTCAATAATTATTTTCTTCTAAAATATTTAATTTATCATTTCAAACCTACTTCGTAATTAAAAAAAAAATAATTCTAATTATTTTTTTACTCAATAATTATTTTCTTCTAAAATATTTAATTTATCATTTCAAGCCTACTTCGTAATTAAAAAAAAAATTTAGTCTGTAGCTTGTTTGCTACAAGCCTGACTTTCTTCTTTCCCGACAGATAATAATTATTTTCTTCTAAAATATTTAATTTATCATTTCAAACCTACTTCGTAATTAAAAAAAAAATTTAGTCTGTAGCTTGTTTGCTACAAGCCTGACTTTCTTCTTTCCCGACAGAGTTCCGTCATCTTTCGTCCGAGAAACGAGCTTACATCCGATGACCTTGCGTGTTGGCCGATCTTGTTTGCTACAAGCCTGACTTTCTTCTTTCCCGACAGAGTTCCGTCATCTTTCGTCCGAGAAACGAGCTTACATCCGATGACCTTGCGTGTTGGCCGACGAGAGACAATCTCCCAAGTGCAATTATGCAATTGCGCCATGTATTCTCCTTCCAGGGCCTGCTCCCAGGCGTCGACATTCCTCGAGGCGGCTGCCTCCCTCCAAGATACCGGGTCATTACTGGCTTTTCCCGACAGAGTTCCGTCATCTTTCGTCCGAGAAACGAGCTTACATCCGATGACCTTGCGTGTTGGCCGACGAGAGACAATCTCCCAAGTGCAATTGTGCAATTGCGCCATGTATTCTCCTTCCAGGGCCTGCTCCCAGGCGTCGACATTCCTCGAGGCGGCTGCCTCCCTCCAAGATACCGGGTCATTACTGGCTGCATCGACCAAGAAACAAGAGGTGAGAAAATTTGCTTCGTCGTCCTCAGCTTCTTCGAGGCGGCTGCCTCCCTCCAAGATACCGGGTCATTACTGGCTGCATCGACCAAGAAACAAGAGGTGAGAAAATTTGCTTCGTCGTCCTCAGCTTCTTCTTCGATATCACCGACGCTGTAGTAAGACTTTCTCGGACGGCCTGGTGCCTCTGTACGAACTAACCTCGGGCGGCCTCTCCCTTCGTCCTCAGCTTCTTCTTCGATATCACCGACGCTGTAGTAAGACTTTCTCGGACGGCCTGGTGCCTCTGTACGAACTAACCTCGGGCGGCCTCTCCCCCGTCGAGATTGGCGCGTATCGTCGCTGATATCCTCGTGTTGTACCTCGTCCGCGGCGTCTTTGAACGCCTCCTCTTGATCACTTAATGTCTCGCTCAAAACCTCGTTGACGTTCACGCTCTCGATACCGACGCTGTAGTAAGACTTTCTCGGACGGCCTGGTGCCTCTGTACGAACTAACCTCGGGCGGCCTCTCCCCCGTCGAGATTGGCGCGTATCGTCGCGATCATAGGTGATATCCTCGTGTTGTACCTCGTCCGCGGCGTCTTTGAACGCCTCCTCTTGATCACTTAATGTCTCGCTCAAAACCTCGTTGACGTTTTCTTCTAAAATATTTAATTTATCATTTCAAACCTACTTCGTAATTAAAAAAAAAAATTTAGTCAGTAGCTTGTTTGCTACAAGCCTGACTTTCTTCTTTCCCGACAGAGTTCCGTCATCTTTCGTCCTTACTTCGTAATTAAAAAAAAAAATTTAGTCAGTAGCTTGTTTGCTACAAGCCTGACTTTCTTCTTTCCCGACAGAGTTCCGTCATCTTTCGTCCGAGAAACGAGCTTACATCCGATGACCTTGCGTGTTGGCCGATGAGAGACAATCTCCCAAGTGCAATTGTGCAATTGCGCCATGTATTCTCCTTCCAGGGCCTGCTCCCAGGCGTCGACATTCCCCGAGGCGGCTGCCTCCCTCCAAGATACCGGGTCATTACTGGCTGCATCGACCAAGAAACAAGAGGTGAGAAAATTTGCTTCATCGTCCTCAGCTTCTTCTTCGATATCACCGACGCTGTAGTAAGACTTTCTCGGACGGCCTGGTGCCTCTGTACGAACTAACCTCGGGCGGCCTCTCCCCCGTCGAGATTGGCGCGTATTGTCGCGATCATAGGTGATATCCTCGTGTTGTACCTCGTCCGCGGCGTCTTTGAACGCCTCCTCTTGATCACTTAATGTCTCGCTCAAAACCTCGTTGACGTTCACGCTCTCGAAATCCGTATACTCGGTGCTGTGAGGCAGAAAATCCTCATACGCATCCTCAAAACCTGTCTCATCCACAAAAACCACATGACAACTAATCACGATTTTCCGTGATTTCAGAGGCCACAGGCGGGTACGCCTTTGACTCTGATGATTAACCCACAGAAATACACGGTTCTGACCGCGAATCAAATTTTCTACGATTTTCCGTGATTTCAGAGGCCACAGGCGGGTACGCCTTTGACTCTGATGATTAACCCACAGAAATACACGGTTCTGACCGCGAATCAAATTTTCTTTTTGTATTTTTTGTGTCTATTACATACGCTCTCACTCCGAAAACACGCATATGACTCACGCTCGGCTTCTTATTCATCCATAGCTGATAGGGCAATTTACCCTGTAATGCTCTAGTGTTGATATCCTCGTGTTGTACCTCGTCCGCGGCGTCTTTGAACGCCTCCTCTTGATCACTTAATGTCTCGCTCAAAACCTCGTTGACGTTCACGCTCTCGAAATCCGTATACTCGGTGCTGTGAGGCAGAAAATCCTCATACGCATCCTCAAAACCTGTCTCATCCACAAAAACCACATGACAACTAATTCACGCTCTCGAAATCCGTATACTCGGTGCTGTGAGGCAGAAAATCCTCATACGCATCCTCAAAACCTGTCTCATCCACAAAAACCACATGACAACTAATTACGATTTTCCGTGATTTCAGAGGCCACAGGCGGGTACGCCTTTGACTCTGATGATTAACCCACAGAAATACACGGTTCTGACGGCGAATCAAATTTTCTTTTTGTATTTTTTGTGTCTAATACATACGCTCTCACTCCGAAAACACGCATATGACTCACGCTCGGCTTCTTATTCATCCATAGCTGATAGGGCAATTTACCCTGTAATGCTCTAGTGGGATTACATACGCTCTCACTCCGAAAACACGCATATGACTCACGCTCGGCTTCTTATTCATCCATAGCTGATAGGGCAATTTACCCTGTAATGCTCTAGTGGGACATCTGTTTCTAATATAGCACGCGGTGTTGATAGCTTCTGCCCAAAACATTGGTGCAGCACGGGCATGTCGCATCATGCATCTAGCCATCTCGACGAGCGTTCTATTTTTCCTTTCCGCAATGCCATTTGGCTCTATCGTGTTAACCGTGGTCAAGCGTCACGCTTATACCATACATCCAAAAAATCCTCATCATTGCTTGATGTGTCGCCGACGCCCATGCACACCTGCGGGCCTGTTTTTACATAAAATAAATTTCCACATCTCTCACATTCCGTTCTCACAGCGCCTTTCATATCAGTTATAATGGCCTTATTTTTACTAAAACACACTGACCATCCATCATCGACAAACTTCGAGACCGACAACAAGTTTGACCTTAAATCGGGAACACACAACACATTATTAAGCTTGACGCTCTCAACCTTCCCGCTCACAGTGACACTCAAACACATATCACCTTTTCCCACTATCTTCGTGGAGTTTCCGTCGGCCGAATCCGAAATGTAAGCTTGACGCTCTCAACCTTCCCGCTCACAGTGACACTCAAACACATATCACCTTTTCCCACTATCTTCGTGGAGTTTCCGTCGGCCGAATCCGAAATGCTATCCACTGCACTCCAGTGATCTATCAGCCTCCTATCAGCAACCAGATGTGAGATACACCCGCTATCCAGGCACCACATAGAGCCTCTGACACTCTCAGAAGTGCTGTACAATTTTTCGACTGCTCCAAGAGCCACGTTTGACTCTTGACGTTACCGAGCGTGCATCTGAGTCACCACATAGAGCCTCTGACACTCTCAGAAGTGCTGTACAATTTTTCGACTGCTCCAAGAGCCACGTTTGACTCTTGACGTTACCGAGCGTGCATCTGAGTCTCCGATATACCGCGCATTGTGCGACGAACGCCTTTCTAGATTTACAGTGCGATTTCTCGCTATGTGGCCCAGCTCACCACATCGGAAACAAATCGTCCTCTCTCTCCTTCCTTGGCTTGAAATATCGTGTGTATTAACGGTGCGATTATCAAGACCCGAGTTGTCACTTGCATCAGGCTTCAGCTCGTCCTTGAAACGACTCTGGTGCTCCTTGGCTTGAAATATCGTGTGTATTAACGGTGCGATTATCAAGACCCGAGTTGTCACTTGCATCAGGCTTCAGCTCGTCCTTGAAACGACTCTGGTGCGTCCATGGCCTTCTCTCCGCTTGATTTCAACCATACAAAGCACTGTTTTCTCCCTGTAACCGAGTCTCCTGGGCCTGTCGAGACTCATATTCCTCAAGAATCTTAATTCGTAAAGCTTCTGAAGTCGGCAACTTATCTCTGGTCTCCAAGGCACATCGAAAATTCTCATAATGGCCTGTCGAGACTCATATTCCTCAAGAATCTTAATTCGTAAAGCTTCTGAAGTCGGCAACTTATCTCTGGTCTCCAAGGCACATCGAAAATTCTCATAAGAATCAGGTAGACTATATAGCAGCAGTATTGACGACATTTCATCGCATATATTCATCCCAATCTCCTTCAATTTACGAACTGCGTCAAAGTACTCATTCAAATGATCACGAATCTTCTCATCATCGTGAATTTTTGATAACGCTACCTTCATCAGTAGATCTGTGGCCTTTCTAGCCAGACCTTTAGATTGAAAAGTTGTTTTAATCTTCTTCCATACCTGGCTAGATGTATCTCCTTCTTTAATTAAACCGAGCTCGCCTGGGCTTATGGCCAACAAAATGTCTGCGCAGGCCTTGCTATCACTAATCATCCACTTCCGCTTTGCCTCAGTTTCCTCAGTGCATGGAGTCGTACCGTCCATATAAGTCCACAAATCATTTTTTACTAATATCGCACGCATCTGAAGCTTCCAAAAGTCATAGTTGTCGGCGCACAAAGGCTCGATGCGATACATCTGCGACGCCATATGAACATACGTATCTTCTAATTGACAATCTGCATCTGAAGCTTCCAAAAGTCATAGTTGTCGGCGCACAAAGGCTCGATGCGATACATCTGCGACGCCATATGAACATACGTATCTTCTAATTGACAATCTACCACGGCACGTACTCTGGGCCCATAACCTGTTGTAATTTGCTGAATATCTCTTTTATTCGACTGAGTACATGTCCGATGAGAGGACAATCAAACACTGGCTCAAGTTGGAAAACTCCGAGCCTTGGAGCGATAACATCTGTTATCGCTCGCATATACACTCACTCACAAATATCCTTCTGCGTACCGCTTTGCACACTCACATTTGGAAAACTCCGAGCCTTGGAGCGATAACATCTGTTATCGCTCGCATATACACTCACTCACAAATATCCTTCTGCGTACCGCTTTGCACACTCACATTCCAACAAAATACGATCAAATAATTTTTTCAATCATTTTTTCTTTTTTTTCTTATTTATATCTTTGATTTTAATTACAGTTCATCTGCATATACGAAATACAATTTTTTTCATTGATCTTTATATTTATTTAAAAAATATTCATCTAACAAGATTCTTTTACTTTTCATTCATTATTTTCTATTCAATTTTTTTTTAAATATACATCTAAAGAGAGATTATTTTACCTTTTATGTATCCTTTTTAATTCAATTTTTTATAATATCCGAGGACATTGAATTGTGATTGTTCGATAATTATATTAAAATGTGTACGTGATTATTTTACCTTTTATGTATCCTTTTTAATTCAATTTTTTATAATATCCGAGGACATTGAATTGTGATTGTTCGATAATTATATTAAAATGTGTACGGTTATCATTTTTGTTAAACTTCGTTAGTGTTAAAACATTCTCAAGTCGTATAATCTAATAACAAAAAATATCTTCGATAATTATATTAAAATGTGTACGGTTATCATTTTTGTTAAACTTCGTTAGTGTTAAAACATTCTCAAGTCGTATAATCTAATAACAAAAAATATCCTCGAATTCATGCCACAGGTATTGTATATCTAAACAGCGAAAAAGACGTAACGACGATAGTTTTAATTGCTTTAATATTGTTCTAATAACAAAAAATATCCTCGAATTCATGCCACAGGTATTGTATATCTAAACAGCGAAAAAGACGTAACGACGATAGTTTTAATTGCTTTAATATTGTTGAATTAAGTAGCCGTACGGAAAACTCTGGAACTGGCAGGGAATAAAAATTTGTGTAGTCCGGAATACAATTAAGAAAAAGAAAACACTGGTTTCATTGGCAGAGTGGCTAAATGCCATCTGCTCGGGCGAAAGGCCCACCAAAAATTACAATAATTAAGTAATCTTAATACTAATGTCTTTGTTGAAACACTGTTGAGTCAGAGTGGCTAAATGCCATCTGCTCGGGCGAAAGGCCCACCAAAAATTACAATAATTAAGTAATCTTAATACTAATGTCTTTGTTGAAACACTGTTGAGTTTTGCCGAAGTAAATGCCATCTGCTCGGGCGAAAGGCCCACCAAAAATTACAATAATTAAGTAATCTTAATACTAATGTCTTTGTTGAAACACTGTTGAGTTTTGCCGAAGCTGATTATTGTTGAGAGTTTTTAGCCGAGTGTAAAAGCCGTGTGAATAGCCGCGCACTGCCGCCGCACAACGTGATCCGCGTAGTCAATGTTCAAAGTGACTTTTCCGACGAAATAACAAGATCCGCACCGATAAAAGCCGTGTGAATAGCCGCGCACTGCCGCCGCACAACGTGATCCGCGTAGTCAATGTTCAAAGTGACTTTTCCGACGAAATAACAAGATCCGCACCGAAATAATTAGATGATTAGATCAGGCGAATCGCCGCACAACGTGATCCGCGTAGTCAATGTTCAAAGTGACTTTTCCGACGAAATAACAAGATCCGCACCGAAATAATTAGATGATTAGATCAGGCGAATTTCACACTTTACATTCCGAATTAGTTTTCCAAAAGACCGAACGATGTAAAAGTTAATTGACGATACAGTTTTGGTTGTCGTCACGATAAATATCACAGGTGCGAGCTCCGACCTGTATATCTAAACAGCGAAAAAGACGTAACGACGATAGTTTTAATTGCTTTAATATTGTTGAATTAAGTAGCCGTACGGAAAACTCTGGAACTGGCAGGTCAGGGAATAAAAATTTGTGTAGTCCGGAATATAATTAAGAAAAAGAAAACACTGGTTTCATTGGCAGAGTGGCTAAATGCCATCTGCTCGGGCGAAAGGCCCACCAAAAATTACAATAATTAAGTAATCTTAATACTAATGTCTTTGTTGAAACACTGTTGAGTTTTGCCGAAGC
>MVJL01000203.1:0-13835 GCA_002156465.1 Macrocentrus cingulum | reverse complement strand
AAAAATGGAAAATCTATTAAAATCAATATAAAAAATATTTCCCACCGCATTCGTTTTTCTACAGTGTGTAGAAACGTCCTCCAATCATTTTCGAGTATTTACTGACATAATTAATAAATTGTTAAAATCCCACGCGGGTGGGACACCCCTAAAAAATAGAAAATCAATTTAAATCGTTATAAAAATATTCTGCCTTCGTATTTGACTGTCCATAGCGTGTGGATAGGTCCTCCGATCATTTGCAGGTATTTATTTACATAATTAAACAATTACCAAAATTCCACGCCGGTAGAACACCCCTAAAAATAGAAAATTTATTTAAATGAATATCAAAAATATTTGCCACCGGATTCGTTTTTCTACAGTGTGCAGAAACATCCTCCAATCATTTTCAACTATTTAGTGACCCAATTAATAAATTATTAATTCCCCGGGGGTGATATAGGGGTGTGAAAAATTTTTATATTTTTTTTTTAGCTATTTTAATTATTTCGCATAATTTAAAGGCTTTTTATCGAATGATGCCCCCTTGCACTATAGTTGTCTCAGTGTCCGAGGAGCATAATATTATGGGGCGTCATAATTAATAAATTCTCAAAATCCCCTGCGGGTGGAACACCCCTAAAAATCGAAAATTTATTCAAATTAATATAAAAAATATTTTCCACCGGATTTTACTTTCTACAGCATGTAGAAAGCTGTTTCAATCATTTCAAACTATTTATTTACATAATTGAAAAATTATTAAATTCCACGCCGGGTAGAACACCCCTAAAAGTTGAAAATTCAATTAAATCAATATAAATAATATTTACCACCGGATTCGTTTTTCTACAGTGTGTAGAAACGTCCTCCAATCATTTTCAAGTATTTACTGACATAATTAATAAATTGTTAAATTTCCACGCGGGTGGAACACCCCTAAATAATGAAAATTCAATGTAATCGATATAAAAATTATTTGCCACCCGATTCGTTGTTCTACAGTAGGTAGAAACGTCCTTCAATCATTCTCAATTATTTATTTAAATAATTAAAAAATTATTGAATCTTGGGCTGGGTAGAACACCTCTAAAAAATATAAAATTAATTAAAATCACTATCTAAAATCATCTGCTCTCGTATGCGACAATGCATAGTGTGTAGATTGGTCTGACAGTCAATCGTAGATGTTAAATTAATCAAATAAATCATTTCCAACAAAATTTTGTCTTTATTTTCAGTTCCAATGGAGTTTGAATTCACGCGCCAAAAGATGGCGCAAATCAACATGGCGAACATTAGAAACGTGAGGTTATGGCGACCGCGCTGTTTCGATTGAGTGAGACTACCACAACAATGGTATTGCACGGACAGAAAATGTAAAAATCAACGTACCACCGGCAACAACAGCTCTCCCAGTTTCGGCATCAAGCGTTCCATTTATAACACAATGTAAGCAAATGTGTTAATCCAATATTTTGTTTTCTTAAACAGAGTTCTCTACAGTAAAGCTGAATCCTGGCTTCATATCCACGACGGCCTGGAATTGCTGTTCAGTCGGGATCAACCAGAGACGTTCTGTTACAAATGATGCGGACAAATTGGATTAATTGGACACTGTTTCAAGCTGTCAGGGGCTGACATGGTCGGTTTCAGTCGGGGTGGCCACAAGATTGCAGTCATTATCTCTATATTGGCGCTTCTCATGAAAGGAATGAAAATGTTAGCGCATAAATAGTAGAATTGTGAATGATAAAATTAATAATTACGTTTTTACTTGCTGCAAATATGTAATCTTGAGTAATTTGATTCTTCAATAGCAGTGAATACTGTGAAAAATTCATAAACTGTCTCTGGCGTGAGTTGAAACAGAGCATAGAGTTAAAAAAAGTATTTTCGTTTGATTAAAAAAAATGTTTCTCTCTGAAATAGCTTTAAACTGTGTTAATTGTAACAGTGAACAATCGAACAAAGTGTTTAAGGAGTTTAAACTGTGGAGTAGCTTGATTCAGGGCCAACTTTAGACGATTGAATTTTTTCTTAGAGTTGAAATTGGGTTTATCTTTGAAAAACCATTAAACCGAGTGTTGAATGCCACATAATAATCTTAAATTATATTACTTGTGCTCAAAAATGATCTAAGCTCTGGAGTAACGTCAAACAGCGTGAAAAATTGTATAAAATAATGTTTTTTACTAACTTTTAAGCTTGTAACGCATTGGACTAGCATCAAATAGAGTGTAAGATGAATCTTGTGGGTCTTGCAATGGCTGTCGCTGCTCATCAATGTTGATTAACCGTTAAATAAGGGGTATTTTATACATTTCCCAATCAAAAATCGTATATTAAAGCTTCTAGAAACCATTGTCAATTGTTATTGCGGGTAAATCAGGTGCTAGCAAATCGATTGAAGGCTGTAGAATTCGTTAAAATTTATAATTGTACTATAAGGGATATTATTAGCTTGAAATAGTAATTTTTAAAAGAATCTCATACTTATAATATGATAAACAATGTTAAAAACTATGTATTTCAATCATTAGACACTTGAAAAACAAAAATACAAGGTGTCTTTCTACATTCAATAGTTTATTGTATCACATTTGATAAATTTTTGTATATGTTGTACGATTTTTTTATTAAAGTTTATTAAATTAAATAAATAACTGCTAAATTGAACATTTTTTGGCTTTTACTTCCTATATTATCCTATATTCCTGCTATAAATCGTCAAATTCACAAAATTTCTCGTAAAATTCAAACGTCAATTGGTTCATTTTTTCTCCGCTACGTGTCACCACTTGCGCAGTGTTTTCTTGATCGACCTCCTTTGCCATTCTATGCTCCTAATACTTACCGACGAAATTCAGCAAATTTTCGTCTTGCAATCGACGGATTTCGGTTTGTTTTGATGCCGGTGGCGCCATCTACCAGCAACTGGTTGAACTAAAACTCAATGTTTATGTTTTTAGTTCAAACATTCACCGTTAGATGACGCCACTGTTTGTTATGGTTCGTCGATCGACCTCTTTGGCTATTCTATGCTCCTGATACTTAGGGCCAATTTTCAGCAAATTCTCGTCAAAATTTAGACAATTCCGAGGCAGGTAGCGCCATCTAGCGGTAAAAAAGTAAACCCGGATATCAAATTTTCTCTTTTCACTGTTGGTAATCCAGAAAACTTTAAGAAAATTTTCGATAGACCTCTTTTATTCTCATATGATCCTGATACATCGGTGAAATTTTTCGACAAAATTTCGTATTTTCCTTGGTAAGTATGAAATACAGGAGGTGGCAAGCTCATTCTAATATGGAAAAATTTGAATTTTTGAGGGATAAATAATTAAATTGTAATTGTTTATGATTGAATAATTGATTTTGATTAATTTATTGCACTATTTAACATGGTTTTACAATTTATTTACAATCAAAATATCAATGTTGGTTCGTTATGTGAAATTAAATCATCGGAATTAATTTAAATAATCGAAAATAATACATTATATTGATTAATAATATAATTTATCAATATATTACTGAAAATAACAAAATATTTTGTTTTCTCCTCGTGGATTTTTGTTTAAAACAATCTGACGAAATATTTTAACTTAAAATTTTTTTTATAAATGACAATTTAGCTGTCAAATTAACTTGAAAATTAATTATCGATAATTATTCTAGTATAAAAATATTTCAAAGTCCTTAAAAAAATCATAGCACTATGATTAGGATATAATTTCGGGGACTGTTATAAAAAAAAAAAAAAAAAACAATGAATTGAAAATAATTTAAATACAAAATTTTCAGCCCAATAATATCGATTATTTAAGCAAATATTAATGCTGTCTAAATAAGCTGGATATGGAAAGACAGAAATATTACTAATTGCAGGTGGATAACATTCTGCTAGCCCTGCTGCGAGAGTTATGGCCCTCCCGACAATAATAAATTTCTGGTCGAATATTCCACGTCCTGGGCGACGAAAATCAACATTTTGCGTTTGGATAAGGCTGTCGAGGCTCCTCACGCCCCCTGAAGACGACCATGGTGTCAGTATCATGATCAGCAAGTTGTATTTAGTTATTAATAACCTGGAAATACAATTCAAATGTATGTCAAATCTTTCATCTGCTTACAGGACTTTACGTTGGCTGTTAACGTTCAATCGTCACAAAAAATATCACTTAATTGAATTAATTTTTACGTCAAAATTAGTTTCACGCGATTTCTATAATTGCTGTCTGGCAACAAGAACGATTTAAACTGAATTATGAGCCATGAAAACTCAACAAATATCTAGAACTATCCCAAAAAATGTCTCCTGATACAAAAGTTTGTTTTTCATATTCAAAAAAGAAATCCAATTATTGCGAGACAAGTTAATAACGTCATAGAAAAATATAAAATTAAAAAAACTCACCAGTTTGTTGTTGTAAACACCAGGACACAGTCAAGGATTCAAGATTGGCCTTGAATAGCTGCGTAATCGTGTCAAAAGTCATCAGCACTGATTTTGCATTCAGCTCTGGCAAAAGTCAAGCCACCAGCTAAAAAAATACAGATATTAACACGTGAAAAATTGTTTAAAAAAACTAAACGTAACATTACTGTCACCTGTGATTTCACGTTGGAGTTAGCAACGCCAGGATGCTGATCCTTATGATGCTTCTACGAGTGACTGAGTTCCAAGACGTGAATTGGAATCAACAGAATGCCTCGAGTTACTCCAGGTTGCCCAGCAGCTCCCGGCCATTGTAATTGTGTAGTCAGGATTCAGCTTTACTGCAAAAAAACTCGACGGATTAATCAGGTGCATTGTCCACATCCAGCGTGACAAGTTACAAGTTCTGAGGCTATTCACACGATGTCGAACTACAAATCTTCCCATTGAATGGCACGTCAAAAGGTCAAAATCCACCAAATGATCGATAATATTTTTCTAGCTTATCTACCATAGTATCACCTAAAAACTATAATAAAACGCAAATATGACGTAAAACATTAAAAAAATACAGTTTTTAAACATTACTTGAATAAATTTATTGCATGATTTTAATAGTTGAAATATTTATATGCATAACAATCCACTATTTAATAAAAAAATCAATACAAAAACTAATTTTGCTCCTTATTTTTTACTTACGTTTTTTTTTAATTGATATTTTTAGAGTACTCGATGTATACTGGGTTTAGATAACAGCTTGATATATTCTAGAACAGAATATTTAATAGAATGTTTAACATTCCGCAAATAAATGCTTAAAAGTTTTAATAATAGCAGGACAAACATTCAATGTGCTCATCATTGTCATAACTGGAAAAATAATGAAAATTAATGATTTATAAATGATAAATTAGTCTTATCGATAAACTTACATTGTAAATGAGCACTTGAGGCAAAATAATTCTGAGCATTTAGAGCACTGACTCAAACAATTTGTGCAATGTATGTCAAAACACTGGAAACAATAATTTGGAGTAGAAGCATCGATTTTTCCACAACGAGTACACGGTTTATTATTTAATGGCTGTAAAAATAAGATAAAATTTTAAAAAACATTGAAAAATCAATGAAATTATATGTAAAATATTACCAAAACAATTTTTGTGCTTAACTCCAGTTGCAATTTATTATTCATGACTGTTTGCTTCATGCACGGTGATTCGAAATAATATGCAGCATTTTTATCAACACTTTGATGATTTGTCGTGGCATTTTTCGAATAATTTTCAGCACCAAGCTTCAATAATGTCATTGTACGATCTATATAAAAAAAAAAGACAAAGAATTATCAAACAATAATATTTTATAACCTCTCTATCATAAGAGTACCAACCGAAAATCTTTGTCAATTCCTTTTTTTTCTGTTTTTCATCAATAATTTCATTTGGACCCACGTGAATTTTTAATTGCGGTGTTAAATCTTCCTCAAATGGACATGCTCGCTTAGGCATTGTCTCCTCTTTATTTAATTTTAACACTTTTTCTAACGACGTATGCAACGGTGGTGACGACATTTGTTTTCAATCTACTGTCTCACAAAAAACGACTGAAAACGACGCCTATGCGGCCTATATGTACTCAATACCCTTGAAAATACATACATCCCGTTAATCTGAACCTTAAAAAAAATATTTCAACAAGTTTAAACAAAAAAGAATTTATTTATTGATTGTTCTGATTTTTTTTTTCTTGTCATATTGTTCGAAACTTTTTGTTTTTTTCATTTTTCCTTCGGCATTAACCTTTTTTTTAATTTTAATTTTATTTTTTAATAGAAAAAATTTGTGAAATATACATTTTTTTATTAAAAAATATGTGATAAAGTTGATAAAATCTTTTATAAACGAAAAATTTAAATTTTTTCGTCAAAATGGCTGACAGTTTGATCGATTATTCGATATTTTAATTATATAAATTCTCGCCAGAGATCAAAGGTCAAAAAAAAAAAAATAAATACTCTGA
The DNA here is from genome assembly GCA_002156465.1 of Macrocentrus cingulum. Lineage (NCBI taxonomy): Eukaryota > Metazoa > Arthropoda > Insecta > Hymenoptera > Braconidae > Macrocentrus > Macrocentrus cingulum. Next base: position 7,387 of record MVJL01000203.1, on the reverse strand, counting down.
TATATTCGTGAATTACGCAACCAACTGATTTTACTAGGCGTTATTGCAAAAATTGTAGAGAAATATTAATTAAAAATAAAAAATGAACTGGTGGGAATTTGCTGGTATTGCAACTATTTTATATCACAGTGTTTATTTAATTCTTCCATTTTTTATCGATTGTGATATTCAGCTATTTTTCAAAAAGATATTCGGTCGTTCTATAAGTAAGTATACTTATAAAATCTTCAATAAATAATAACACCATATTGTATAAAAACTTGTTCATCAGATTCACTGAGTGGAAAGGTTGTTTGGATCGTCGGAGCTTCCAGTGGAATTGGCGAGTATTTAGCATACGAATTAGCTAAAGTAAATTGCAAAATAATATTATCAGCACGTCGAGTAAGTGAACTTGAAAAAGTCAAGATCAATTGCCACAAAATAAACCCTCAATTACTCGAAAAAAATGTTAAAATCCTTGAAATGGACGTCTGCAACGTTGAAACTCATGAAAAGGCCTTAACCACAATAATAGAAACCTATGGAACGGTAAGAAAAAATTATTGTACCCATCTGAACATCCCTTTGATCATTAAAAATTTTTATCCAGGTGGATATCTTGGTAAATAACGCCGGGAGATCGCAGAGAGCTCAATGGGAATTGATTGATCACGAGGTGGACAAAGAACTCTTTCAACTGAACGTTTTTTCGCAAATAAATCTCACCCGAATTGTTTACCGACACTGGACGGAAAACCAGGAAAAAGGTCACATAGCAGTAACCTCAAGTTTAGCTGGAATTCTCGGGGTTCCTTTCTCAGCGTCGTACACAGGCTCCAAACACGCTTTGCACGTCTGTAAAATAGTTTTGTTTTAAACAGTTTAAACAACTTATTAAGCAAATTTTCTTTTTCCACAGGGTTATTTCGAGAGTTTACGTACAGAAAAGATGAATACTGACATTCCAATCACTATGGTGTGTCCTGGAGCAATAGCGACGCCCTTTTTGTCGCAGAGTTTTACCGCCAAAACTGGGGAAAAGTTTAATCAGGAGACTGAGATGTTGGCGAAGAATAAAATCAGTTCTGAGCGTTGTGCACACTTAATGGCCACTGCAATCGCCAATAATCTTAATGAGTGTTGGATAGCTCACTCAAGATCACTGCAGTTGACATATCTGATGAAATACTATCCTAATTTATCGACAATGTAAGTAACTAGTTTGTAAATATCAAAAAAATCGATTTTAATCACTCAAATGTTGCAGAATATTGAAATATTTGGGCCAATCATTTATTCAACGTCTTCGTGACAATAAAGTGACAATGAAGACTACATAAAAACACGAGGAGAAAACGAAAAATAATTTTTTATAATAAAATTATCCTCAAGATCGATTTTCCGAACTGTTGTTTTCCTGTGCGTATTTTTTACCACGTAAAATGGCTTCTTTGAATAATTTACAGTAAAGTTCAATAGCAACAGGAGTATCATCGTTACCTGGCACTGGGTAAGTTATTAAATTTGGATTACAATTAGTATCAACAATTCCGACAGTTGGTATACACATTTTTGCGGCATCACGAACGGCATTACTCTCGTTGAGCACGTCATTCAATGTATTTATGAAAATACACAAATCTGGCAATCGTGTGACGGCTTTAAAAAGTTTTGTTGAGTTTGTTAGAGTTCCCATTCGCCAAAATCTTGTGTGAGAGTATTCTCCACACTCTCGAGCAGTTTTTTCCACGATATAAGTATGCTGGGGACTTCGACAGAGGAAAAGAATTATTCCATCTCTAGCGGCGATATGCGCAGTGAAATTTAGAGCATTTCGTAGTAGTTCGGCTGTTTGGTCTAGGTCGAAAATTAAATAGCCAAGTCGTGAACCGAAAAGATATGGTTTCATTCGGTCATCGAGAGATCCGATTTTGTGACCGTAATGAACTCGAGCATCGAATAAATCTTGAACGGTAAATAATTTATGAAGTCCGAAATAATCTGGATGCTTCAGTGGATCCACTGGAATTATATCTCCATCTAGAAAATGTAAATTATTGTGAAAAAATGTTGTATTAATTAATAATGCTTGGTTTATTACCGTTTGATTGTTGAATACTTGGATTTAGTAAAGTTGACAATCGTGAGATGTTGATGTCAGGACGATTTAATGTGAAAAATCCTTTTAAGTTAAGAAAAATCAATTAGATTATAGTTATATTTAACTTTGGGTATTTTAATTTTGATAAATACCTTTTTTTAAAAGTGTTCTCATTGCTGTGTTGGTCATTTTTTGTTGAATTTCGAATGAAATCACGAGAGAGGTTATGTTTCACATGTGTTTTATCATCGGCTTCTTTTAGAGACAGAAATGCTCTGTAGATGTCGTATTTGAGCAATTAAACAATTTTAGATTATCAAAATAATGTGGGAAAGTATTTTAGGATAAAAAAATAACAATAGAATGGTTTAATTCTTTGAAAATCTTAAGTAATTCAGGTATATGTAACTTTATTTTTTAAAGTATTTTGGCCGAATTTTCATGAGCTAAATTATTTTTTTAATGAAAAAACAAACAAAACCAGCGATTTATTGGCTATATTTTTTCATCAAATTTTTTTTTTTTATCATAAATATTATTTATTAATTAATTATTCATCGAATTGTATTGATTTAACACTTTTAATTACATAAATTTATAAAAAATCTAGAGAAAAATCCAAAGAGAATTCAACATGGCGGCGAGATTCAAATTTGCGCGGGAAGCCGCCACAAAATGGCGTCCCTCATTGCAGAGTTGGCAAAAACCGAAAAAGTCAAGTAAAATTGATTTTAACAATCCCCATTGAATTATGTCTCAAATATCCACATTATTGATAATAATATATTTAATACTTATACTCAGAATATATTATGTAACAAGCTGGAAAAATCTTCCCGTAAAACTCTCTGTACGACAGTGTGTTAGTGCGTTGCGACACCTGACCTACTTTTAGATGCACGGACCGAAGCAAGGGACCGAAGATTTGTGAGTATACAGGGCCAAAAATATTATCCCAGACTACTACCTAACCATTCCAACTTTATACGCATTGAAAAATCATCATAAAAAAAATTTCCTCTCATTATATATTTCTCTCTCTCAAAATCCCAAAGCGAACATATCAGTCGCAGGTGTGTATCAAAAATCCATTTTCGCCCTCGTCTATAAATATGTGTTAATTGTTTCACAAATGACATATCTACTTATTATGATGATATTGTTGTTTAAACATAAATATGCCATATTTATGCAATATTTAGAACTAATTGACACAATTTCCCTCATTATATCAACTCTCCATTGTTTTTTTCCGTGAGCCTCAAAAAAAAATTATCCACATAAATAGCAAAATTATCGACAATTCTAGATAAAAAAAATTAATAGAAAATAAAAAAAAATAACACACACATCACGTATATATAAGAGTGGCGGGAAGTAGATTTAAATATTCAAATGGATGCTAACTAAATGACGACAGCGACGACGACGACTACTCTTCGAGAGTGTACTTGCGAAATGTGCGAGTCCGAGTCGGATTAATCGGTTGGTAGAATGTCTACAAAACCGTCAGTTATTACATAATAAATCTCAAAGTGAATTGGGTATATAAATTTAGTGTCTCAAAAGAAAAAAAAAACCCAATAAAATAACCTCAAAGTGAATTGAAAAAATCGAAAAAAGTATACAAACATATTCATGCAAACAAAGAAATGTGACACATTTTTCCATTTTGTTTCAGAGTGAGCAAAAGAGGAGAAAAAAAAACCTAGTGCGTCTGCGTATTTGGCGAATGGTGAATCTGAATCTTTTGTCGTCGTCGTCGTCGTCGTCGTGTGATATCGCGCGCACCCAACGTGTATGCACGTCCCTGGGATCCATTTGGTGTTCCGTCGAGCACAAGAGGTCCCAGGGATCGAGAGGCAAGGAGAAAAGACGTGTGTTGCGGATGACTGTTGCTGGTGTGTCGGACGGTGTACAATCTTGGCGGGTTGCTCGCTTGACTACGGGAGTGCCGGTCTTGTATCTCTCCCCTCCTCAATGCAAAGAGTGTAAGTGAAGTGGCCTACAGACCTACATTTGTCTAACGCACCATTTTTTTTCGTCCCAAAGACGACGCGGGCCCAAGGGCCATATTCCCATTGTCCACGCCGTGTATCCGAATTATCAGTGACAACAACAACAACAACAAGACGAGAAAACAGCGAGTGTGGAGGATCAAACACCATGTGCTATGGAGACAAGATAATGTCGCGAATGTAACGGCTCTGAAGGTTATTTTTTCGGCAACACAGACGCAGAACTAATCGTATACACAACGTTGGTGCATGGAACTGGTAAGAAACATACAATAAAACAGGAGAAAAGAGAAAAAAAAAAACAAATTATTACGTTTGTCACAGAAGGCAGGACAAGGTTTTCCGGCATGCACGAGGACCGTTTGCCAACATCCATGGACAACGTAATGCCTATAGAGGCTACGCCGACGGCGACCACCCTCCAGACCGAATCATTGTCGATGATTCAAGCCAATACCGAGACAAATACTCTTGGCGATGTTGTATTGACGTCTGCAGCAAGCCAATCTTCGTCAAGGCTGCCTAACGACGATCTTGCCAGCGATTCAGGTAAGCTAATCGTTCGCTTTCTGCGTGTTGGCGATGAGTGAGAGTGAGAGGAGGAGGCTTGAAGAAGGGGAGTTGCGAGTTTATACACTCTCTTTTTGCTTTGTTGTCTGTGTGGCTGCGAGTTTCTGCAATATTTCTATCTTTCTCACTTTCATTCAACAATCTACGCTTCTTGTCTCATTCTTTCTCATGTATTCTCACTCTCCAGCCACACTCAGACTCACTTATTTATTCTTCTCACTCTCTCGTGTATCTGAGAGAGCTCGTTTGATGTTTCGCAGTCTGAATAACCGTCTGCACACATACATTTACTCTATCACGCCGTATGTGCTCACTTTGTCACACTCTCACTCTCGATCAACTCTCTCTTGTCGTCACTCGCACTTTATTCTTCATGATTTTTAGTTTAATTAGATGTTTTTCCATGAAAACATTGAGAGAATGTATACGAAAAATATACACAGACGTTGGATAAATGTTTTTTTGTTGCTGTTGTTTCCTTTGTTGGGAAGGAAATGATGCACAGACTAAGAATTTATCCACGTTTAACAGTTTATTAATTTATTTTTTCGTCATTTCAATGTTTTTTATTGTGTTAAATATGATAAATTATTTTTTTAATGTTAGAATTTAAGCTTAAAATATTTTGTAGGTTACAATTTGATAATTAGTGAGGTTAGGTTTTGAAAAAAAAAAGTTTTTTCTTTTTTTTATTGACTTTTATCAAGGTTTTATTTAATCTTAAGCTGCCTTAATATGGTGGGGTCAGTTTTTTATAGACATACATCATTGATAGCTGATGTTATTAATTTTTTTTTTATTTAAGGCGTTTTTAGGGAAAAAGTTTTGTTGATGGCAATGTAATATATGTAGTTTAAAGGGATAATACTCGGTAAATTCGCTGTAAAGGATGTGATGTGATGCGAGGACCTGAAATTTTCGGAACTTTCCCTTTTTACAATAGGTTATTGAGCCCATTAGCTTTTATAGGCAAGCAGGTACTTATTCTCATCGCTGTTGAGCTCGGAATGCTGTCGAAAGTCGTTGGGGTCAGTATTAGGACCGACTATGGCAGTATATTTATTGACTAAATAGAGAGTGAAATGTATTTATTGTCTGGGGCAACCTGTCTTACTGTTGTACAACATTATCTTGAGATATTGACTCATTTATTGCTCTGTATAATTTTTTTTTCAACAAAAAAAACTCTAACCCACATGAAATTGAGCTCTACAAAAGGAAATTTCTATCTAGAAACCTTATTATTTATTTAAATCTATCTTTTTGACGGGAAAAAGTTACAATATTTAAGAATAAAAAACAATGTTTTACTGAAATAAACGCAATTTTTCAATTTTTAGCCAAGATTACACAAATTTGAAAAGACCGATTTTAATAAACGACTGCTCAATTTCATTATTAGAATCTTTTCTATTAAATAGACTAAAATTATTCAAATTAATATAAATTATCAATTGTTTATCAATATATTAGTACAATAACTAAAATCGAGATTAGCGGAGGAGGGCTCGCGTCGTGATATTAAAGATATTTTTGGGTTTTATTGAATATTTCGGTTTAAAAATTAAATAAAAATTTGTTCAAAACATTAATAAACATCCCTCTAAAGGGGGTAATGAAGAAAAAAAATTCTTTGGTGGGTAAAAAATCGAAATTTTGAAATGAATTGAAAAAAATGAAATTTGCAAAGGTTTATGAGATGAAAAATTGAATAATTCAGTCAAAAGTCGTTGTGTCGTTTCACTCTTGGTTATGACGATCACTATTGGGTAATAGTTACTTGACGTGAAGTAATACTCGCACGGGACACGGTCCGTGGTTTTTAATATGTGTCCTACTTTCCGCTATCTCGTGAATAATGCTCGGGTATAGTCGGTGCGATTCGTGTGCAGTGTGCGTACATACCCCCCTGTCGTCTGTGAGCTTATATATATTTTCTCCATGAGCCGCTGGGCGGCGTTGCGATTGCATCGATACTTGACGGGAGATAACTGACGCAGCGCGGAGAAGGACTGAAATTGAAAGTGGCTTGTCCTACTGGCCCACTGACCTCATTACCCACTGACAATGACACGAATCCTTGCCATCGCTGCGCTCCTCTCTCTCCCCTTTTTTCCTCGCACGCCCTCAAACTTGCTTCCTCAGGGACATGTGGGCGGAGGGGAGGAAAAATTCACTCCCTCTTTCCGGTACACATACGTTCTCCATTCAAATCATCGTAAAATAATCATCTTTTGGGACGAGGTCGGCTACTCTGATATACAATATATATATTTAGACCAATTGAGAGAAAAAAATCGCCTGAAAAACGGAAAAAAACCAATTTTCTTGGAAATTTTTTCCGTTTTTTTTTTTTTCAATTTGCATTATTTATTACGCAGTTAATATTTATAATTAGCTATGAGGATTTTTTTTTATTGTTTATATATATGGTATATTGTAAGATGCAAAATAGGTCAAGGTTTTTCATTGAAAATATATATATGTTGTTTGAGGATATTATTGATTGGTAGTTCGCTCGAGTGAGAGAGAAAATTTTTTTATTTATATTTTTTTCTCGTTAAAATTGTTTTTTTTTTTATTTCGGTTGGAATTAATTTTCTTATTTTTTTTTTTTTGGGTTGTCAAAATGGCGGAATTTTTAAAATGGCAGCGAAAATGTAGTTTTTTGTCGGTTGGAATTAAATTTCGTATTTTTTTTGGGGGGGGGGGGGGG
>MVJL01000199.1:0-79747 GCA_002156465.1 Macrocentrus cingulum | reverse complement strand
CCTACTTATGCCATTCGATGTATTTTGATTTTCTTGATACGAAAAAGTCAGTAGATTCATCGGATCGCATAATTAAAAATTTATTCAATTCTACGCCGGGTAGGACACCCCTAAAAAATGGAAAATCTATTCAAATCAATATAAAAAATATTTGCCACCGGATTCGTGTTTCTATTAACTGACCGAGAATAGAACGAAAATTGAACCTACTTCTGCCATTCGATGTATTTTGATTTTCTTGATACGAAGAAGTCAGTAGATTCATCGGAAAGATTCACGCACAAGCGATAACACGAAGAAATTAATTCCACGCGGGTGGAACACCCCTTAAAGATAGAAAATTAATTAAAATCGTTATGAAAATTCGGAAAGATTCACGCACAAGCGATAACACGAAGAAATTAATTCCACGCGGGTGGAACACCCCTTAAAGATAGAAAATTAATTAAAATCGTTATGAAAATATTCTGCCTTCGTATTTGACTGTCCATAGCGTGTGGATAGGTCCTCCGATCATTTGAACACCCCTTAAAGATAGAAAATTAATTAAAATCGTTATGAAAATATTCTGCCTTCGTATTTGACTGTCCATAGCGTGTGGATAGGTCCTCCGATCATTTTCAAGTACTTATTAACTCAATTAATAAATTATTCATTTCCGCGCCGGGTAGAACACCCCTAAAAAATTGCGTGTGGATAGGTCCTCCGATCATTTTCAAGTACTTATTAACTCAATTAATAAATTATTCATTTCCGCGCCGGGTAGAACACCCCTAAAAAATAGAAAATCAATTAAAATCACTATAAAAAAATTCTACTACCATATTCGACTGTCCACAACGTATTGATAGGTCCTCCAATTATTTTTAAGTATTTATATTTTATTTTTTATTTTAATTAATATTTAATTTTTTTTTAAGCGTTAAAATGTCGATTTTTCAATTTTTTACATCAGATTCTTTGTTTTTCGTCGGGTCTTTTATTAGAAAACCATAATTTTCCATGTTCGAAAAGCCGTTTAAACAATTCTGTATAATAGAAGCATTTGTAAAGGTCACTCACGAATTTTTAAATCTATAAGCATGGTTAAAATCTAATTATATACAATTTTTATTAATATTATATGATAATTAATGATTTTTTCAATATTTTTTTTTATCCAACTAGTTTTATTTTCAAGAGGTCTTCTTAAATTCATTAACTGCCTTTAAATTATCAACCGTTGGAGTAAAGACTGTGAGAGTAAGATTCTGGTTGCTCTTGAGAGAAATCTTCAACGGGGCCATTTCATCCTCACGGATATCAGCGTGTGTCTGCTCGAGAAAAAATGAATTGCTCTCTATATCTCTTGCACACTCTTTTACACAATTTTTTTTATCATTCTATTATTTTTTTACAACGTCGTTGTGTGTACACGAACACACCGCAAATATAAAAAAATAAAATGAAAAATTTTTATTGCCATTGCCACACACGCCATGCTGCTGCGAATTAATTTTCTAGTGGTTCATTTTCCCTGCTGCGCATCAGTATTGTCATTTTAATTTTCTATAAATTCATATGAAAATCTCGTTTATTTATTATTACTTTTTTTTAAGAATTAAAATATCATGAATATGTTTACTGTCGAAATAGGCGGAGGGATTGTGATGTTGTTGGCTAATTTAAAATGACAAATGCGGAGAAAAAAAAATATAAATTGATGGCTCGGGGGTTTTAACTGCTGCATGACGGAAAAGAGGGCCAAAGAAAAGGCGACACTAACCAGTTCACCCTCATGGTAATGGAATTAGCGGATAACGAGGTACTTTCCTCGGTTGGCCTCGTTAACCGATAAGACGCGAGTCGAATAGAATAAGAGAATGGCTTGCCTCTGTTGTTGTGGGTGCGCTTTCCTCTTCCTCCTGATGAGCTAAATTTTGCTTATACATTATCTACTACATGCGCTATCGTGTTTATGCGGAGTATCGTTTGCTTAATATTAATTAGTGTTTAGTACAGTCTGTAAACTATGCTTATAGTAATGCTAAAGAATTTTTTATGTTCTTTAAAAAATATAAGAAAATTAATTTTCTCAATAAAATAACAACTTATTTAATCCAACATGAAGATAATTATGAAAACAAAAAAACAAAAAATAACGAATTTTTAAAGAATTAAAAAGTTTTTTTTACTTTTAGTTATTTTTTTCATAATTATTTGTTTTTTCTAAATCAAAATTCTGAAATTTAGAGATAAAAAATTTTTTTTTTTCCATGGAGTAATTGAAGATTTTGCCATGATTAAAAAAAGTTTGGAGTTTTTGATACTGAGAGTGAAAATTTTTCGAGTTTTAATATTTTTGAATAATTTTTTTTTTATTTGTTCAACACTATATATTGATTTTTGGAAGAATAAATTTTATGAAAATATTTCTCAAAAAAATTCAACATTTTTTTCAAAAATTGTTATAAAAAAAATTTCTTTTTTTATTTTTTCGAAATCACTGAAAATTTAATACGAGTGCATTAACAAAAAAAAATTTTTTTACGGATTTAAAATTTGATATTGTTAATTTCATGATACTTCAATTTCAAAAAATGTCTCAATATCCTTTGAAAAAGCTCGATCCTCCTTGAAAAAAAAAAATCTCAAGTTAAAAAGTAGCAACTTTTCGAAAGTTTTATCAGTGACAAGACGGTGACTTGATGAGAAGGAGGGCGCGCGGGAGGGGGGCTAGAAAGCAGGGGTGAGGGTGCTTCCTGGAAGTGGCACTTGGTCCCCCATACCATGTCGAGTCGTGAAACGCGAGGACCGTAAGTGACGCAAGTCACAGAGCAGTATAAAGGAAGTAGATGTCGAGACTGGTGCACGAGGTGGCAACTTTAACACTTCACTGTGTATATATACGAAGACTAATATCGCTGCTCGACATCTTCACTCGTCCTTTCGAGCAAGTTTCATTACGTAAAAGCAAAGTTGTCGGGCTTATTCAAACCCTTTAGTAGGCGTGTCGCGTGTTGTAATAAATTTATAACCAAGGAAAAAAAAATCATTTTTTCTTTCGTTTTTTTGTGCAAAACTTGGCCGCGATTGTCGTGCACGTTCGGTCGTTGCGAATTCCAGACTCGCGCACCGTGTGGTCTCGTCTATACGTCAATCTCTGGAAGAGTCCTCTCTTCTCCAAAGCCATTGCTATCTCTTTTGCTTGCCTTATTCGCGCAACGACATCATTGTGAATCTCGGGCGCGCTACGAATTTCAAGCGCTCAATTTCGCGGAAAGAAAACCGTACGGGATGGCATGCATGGCTAGTCCCCTTCTTTCATTCGATAAAATTCACTATAGACTAGGAACCTTCATTTTATTGTCACAGAAAAATAAAACCAAGAAATATATTTTTTTTTCTACGATTTTTATCAACGATTTTTAATAGCTTGACGATAAAATAAATTATTTGTCGTAAAAAAACATAAAATAGAGACATTACAAATTATGTTAGAAGACTGGGCACTATAAACGGGAATTCTTAGATGTTTTTTATGTCCAAAGCAATAATCATGTTGAAAAGTGTTAAGTTTTTTAATTTTTTTTTTTCAAAAATAAATCAATAAAAAAAATTTAACTAACTATTCAGAAATGAAAAATACAAAAAAAAAAAAATTCAAATAGCATTTGATTAGATAAAAAAAGTCGAAAAAATGGCGATTTTTTAAATTCCTGCAAAAAAAAAAAATCATCATTACAGAGAAAAATAAAAAAAGATTGAGATAACATTTACTTTTAATTTTCTATAAAAAAAATTAGGGGTAGTAAAAAAAAAATATATAAATTGCTGCGTTTTCATGGGGTTTATCTTTGGGGTATAGCCCTCACCCCCGGGATAAGGTTGAACAGTCGAAGGATATCCTGGCAAATCTCGTGTTATTTCACGGGTGGGATTCCCTGTCAGAGAGGAGCGTATAAGGGTGGAGGGTTGTAAAGTTCGAAGGCTTGCACCCATTCTCTCTCTTTTCTCCGTCTCTGTGTACATATCTATATACAGTATATACACGCGGTATAGATAGAGGTCTAAAGCTTTGCTTGTACAGGCGCTCGACACGAGAAGCGCGATAACGCGAGGAGGGATATATCGTCGCATGCATGGAACCCGCAATCGAGGAAGAAATATTTCTCGCGCAGTCTCTGCCGCCCTTGAGCATCACAGGATCCTCGCCGTTTGCCGCACATATACCATCCCCCTGCGGCGTTGCACATACACTTGCTCATGTGTATGAGAAGAAGCCGCGTTCGCTCCTTTCACAGATTGATCGCTTCACTCGACGTGGCTATCGTGGAATATATTCTCTCGGCGAACAGGATTTCAATTTTCTGGCCGTCGAAAAGTTATCAAATCCGTCGATCCCTAAGATTTTATATTATTCTCCTTTCCTTTATTGAATTTTATATCAAATTCCGGATAAAATACGTACTTTCGACGTTTCTCCACTCAAACAAAGAAAAATTAATAAAAAATTATATTTATATATTTTTCTAAAAACTTGTCTGAGAGATGTAAAAAAAAAAATTTAGAAATTTTTTAATAAAAAAACAAACAATTGATAAATGCATAAATTTTTTTTTTGTCTTTTTCGTAAAAAAAATCAACCATAGAAAATGATTATATATTGGAGGTATTAAATTAATAATATTGGTTTTAGAAAAAGGAAAATTAATTAATTTATATTTTTTTTTAAAAATTTTAAATTGAAAATAATGAGTATTTTAACTACATATGCATATTAATGCGAGTAAAATTTCAATTCGCGGGATTAGACGACTCTGTCCGCTTTAAATCGGCCAACTGCAGCTTTCACTGAATACCCAGCGGAGTGAAGTTGACGCAATTCGGCCTAATGGAAGTAGAGGATCGAGTCACCGTGCTATCTCCGCACGAATACAGTCTAAAATTAATCCATTAGACTCGTTCTAGTGCAAGTGAGAACTGCTGCATATAAAAGGCCATTTAATTCGTAAAATCACTCAATTCAGAATATCGTCTAAATGCCGCGATGTTTGCGACGAAAATGAATATAATAATTCCGCGCCAGACAAGGGCTTTTGATTGAAGATAACGCGCATACTGCAGGGTAGATTTCACTGGATGTCGCTACTGCTCCTTCAAGTTGACAATGCAGCTTATCTGCGGTGTTTCTCGCCCCTAATATTATCATAAGACGCTTTTAGGGTGTCGTGGCTTGCAGATCAAGTGGCTATCAAGAATAGACCAATGATCTTTCACTCAATTTCTCCTGAAATAAACCCGTAATCAAAAAAGAATAAACAAGTTATCGTCAAATAATTTTCAAAACAAATTTTTTCGGCATTCAAATTATTTATTCAGAACACAATCATAGTGTCATCAGGTGAACAAAATAATACATCATCACAAACATAAACACTCAATAGTATTTTTTGAATCATTGCATAATTTTTACAGTCAAGGATTTTTTAAAAATATTTAAATCAAAAACAATTTCACGTTCAATCGGGGGTACATTGAAAAATCTTGTGAACACATCAAAAAAACATCATAGCTTTAGCCACGGATTTTTCAATTTTGAAATTCCGTCTATTTCCAAAATTTCAGTTTTCTAAACCAAAGTAAAAAATTTTGAAGACCACGCCGAAAGTACTGGCAGATGGTATGAACTAGTTGAAACAACTTCAAGGCAATTTGACGTCTATGAATCCATCCTAATTCAACTAGAAAAACTACTGTTGACAGTGAAAGACCGAAAGCCAGAAATATGAATGCAAATACCAAATCGTCGAGTTTAATTTTCCGAATTTGTGGCGCAACGGCTTGTGCCTCACGGCTCGTTAATTTGTCGGAATCTTCGGATTTTTTTCGCCAAGCGTCAACCAGACCAGATTGTATTAATCGCGCCAAATACACGTTAACCCGCTGTGATAGTGGCCAATCCGCACGCTGCCAATATGCACATGGCTGAGTTAAAAAATCTTTCGCTAGGTGGAGATCATACTTTGTTGCAGGTTGGATCGATCGCAACTTACTTTGTAAACAAGCGCCTGATGAATCGTTTAAAATATGTTCAAAACAGTCATATTCCATTATGAAACGCAGATTTCCTTTGGATGACATCATCTTTAATTGCGGTTGCGGTGCCAAAACAAAATTTGCAATCGGTAAATACAAATGATAATTTAAGGATTCCAGATTTTCCCATGTATCTATATCGAGACGCTCTGGTTTTGTCAAAAAAGACGATAAATTCCCTTGAAATGTTGCAGACAAAATTATAAGGAGCCAAAAAACTCCAAAAAGATAAATTCGCATCGAAATTCTGTCTAGTCGTTGAAGCAAACTAGTGGTAATGATCATCCTCAGTACTTCGAGAACTGCCGAGGTTATCTGTCCTCTATTTGCAAGTACAAATATCGCCCATGTGATTAGCAGTACAACAAAAATTAAGATAACTATTGACGTGGTGTAAAAATTTACGATTTTTTCCTCTGGCCGCAAGAAATTTCGGTGACGCGTCAGTATGACAAAACTGAGATCAGTAACGTGAGACGTGGAATTAAATGTTAATTGTCGAATTACCGGAGCAATGTCATAAGTGCCATCCAATAGTTTCAAGAGAAATCCTACTGCTTTTCCATTCTTGACAAATCCCGGTTGATCATAATGCAAACTCACAGTGACATTCATTTTTTCCCAAACATTCATGAAAATCTTTGCATCTATAGGATACTGTTTGACAATCATGCTGTGGGTGCTGTAGACTTTGTCCTTCTCGTACGTTTCACCAGCTCTCACATTTGCAACAGCTTTAACTTTATATCCATCGAGGAATTTAGTCCTGTCCCAATTTATATCCGCGCAGAAGTTGTCTATTTTGAAAAAAAAAACAGTTGTTAGCATTAATTAATTTAACATGAGTGATATTGCAATACCTTTCGAGTGTCGTCGAATATAGAGAGTCCACCGTCCATCGGATTTTCCATCGTTTTCTATTTTTTCCCAAGACTCTGGAGCGCGGTCAGTGAAGGGGTTGCTCGTGTCGTCGAATATAGAGAGTCCACCGTCCATCGGATTTTCCATCGTTTTCTATTTTTTCCCAAGACTCTGGAGCGCGGTCAGTGAAGGGGTTGCTCGTGTACAGCGACGCACCTTGCGATAGTGAGTCACATACATAAAATACAGATACTAGATTCATTTTCCACGCGGAATAGAGTATTTCCGATGCTTTTCGACAACTCCCCTCGTCCTTGCGATAGTGAGTCACATACATAAAATACAGATACTAGATTCATTTTCCACGCGGAATAGAGTATTTCCGATGCTTTTCGACAACTCCCCTCGGCGTTCCCGGCAATGAAGAACGTCGCATAAATATCCCAGTAAGCTGTTGATTTCAACTGTTGCAATAACTTCGTCAACTCGAGTCCTGAATTGGCTGACAGAAGAAATGTCGGCCATCGCGGCATATTTCGGTGACTCCTCTTGCTGTTGATTTCAACTGTTGCAATAACTTCGTCAACTCGAGTCCTGAATTGGCTGACAGAAGAAATGTCGGCCATCGCGGCATATTTCGGTGACTCCTCTGGTTTCCAAAGTCTTTGTCGATCAAAATTATCGGTACTTCTATTTCATTATCGGAAATCTTGTGAGCAACTTCGCTGAGATCGCTGCTAACAACCAAGGCAGTTATAGTCTTTGTCGATCAAAATTATCGGTACTTCTATTTCATTATCGGAAATCTTGTGAGCAACTTCGCTGAGATCGCTGCTAACAACCAAGGCAGTTAGCTCCTCGGCAAAGCATGTCTTCAAGATTTTCCTCTAGTAACCATCAATAAATTCTAATATATTTCAGGCATTTCACAAAGTTTAGGCGATGAAAAAATTCACTTTGTTACAAAATTAATTTTATACAAACAGTAAAACTAGTTACATACCAATCTGTCTTGAATGCTTGACGCCGGATCTCTGGATAGAACATTGGATGACCTCACAATCGTGCACAGGATAATGAAGAATAATATTGGGATAATAACTCTTTTTGTTATCCTCTTCATTTTGTTACTGCACAAATTCTCAATCAATTTTTAAACATTTTTTCTTATTCTGTTTTATTGCTGATAAAACTCCGTCTGAATACTGTCACGGACAAACCTTGACTGATTTGCAACGCAATGCACATTTGCGTGGTTTCCAATAACGATTTTTGCAAATGTTGCTGCGAACAACTAGATCTCATATCTACGACGGCGGGATATGTTTATTTTATGCTTAGACAATTATCCCTGCAGTTTTTCGATAGACATCGAAAGATAATATTTATTTCAAATCAATATGCTGTCACCTAGTTCTGCTACGTACATTGCAAACAATATCCTGTTACTCATTGCGTGCATAAATATACGGCAAGTATTTTTTTCTATGATCATATCCTGCCTATTCCGTATAACATCCGATGGTCATCACGACAGGGAAAATTTTTAATCATCATTTCGTTACAGCTCAAAGTTGAAATAATTCTATACTTTTTTTTTAAGAATATCGTGAATTTTATTTCTAAAAACTATAATCAAGTAGTAGTATTTCAAAACGCTTCAAGTTCTGCTTACAATTTTATTAGACGAAAATTCTCAAATTGTGCACACAGATGAAATAATTTTTGATACAACAAATGAACCATTTATATATAGAACATTTCAGATTAAGTGATACAAATATAAGTATAGATATACGAAATTTTCAAATACAATCACAAATTTATTCTATTTCTAAAATTTTAGCTGTCGAAACCAGAGTATTAAATTAGCGTAGCCGCGGTGAAAGTACTGGCAAGTCCGGCGCAAGTTTTGAACAAATATTAACATAATTTGACGTCTTTTCTTCAATGCCAGTTCAATAAGGAAAATACCAATTGATAGTGCATGACCAATCGCCAAGAATTTAAATGCAAATGCTAAATCATTAAGATTTAATTTGCGAATTTCAGGCGCAGCTTTTTCTTCTTCACGGTTCGTCAATTCATCTGCATTATTGGATTTTTGCAACCAAGTTTCAACCAGACCAGATTGTAATAATCGCGATAAAAAGACGTTAGTTCGAATTGATAACGGCCAATCATTGCGCTGCCAATACGTTCCTGGCTCGCGCCGAAACTTTTTCGAAATGTGGAAATCATATTTAATTGCAGGTGGAATAGAACGTACTTTGCCTTGTACACAAGCGGCTGATGAATCATTAAATATATATTGAAAACAATCAAACTCGTTCACAATATGCATTTTACCCTTGGATATAATTTCTTTAAAATGTCGTTGAGATGCAAGATGATTGAAGACAACAGGTACATAAACATGATAATTTAACAAATCTACGTCTTCAAAGGTATTTACATCATCACGCACTATTTTGGTCAGAAACGACAATAAACGGCCTTGGAATGTTGCAGATAAAATTAAGACGAGCCAAAAAACTCCAAAAAGATAAATTCGCATGGGAGTTTTATCTAGTCGCTGACGCAAACTTGTGTTAGTAATCATCCTCACAATTTCTAAAGCAGCTGAGATTATCTGTCCTCTATTTGCAAGTACAAATACAAACCATGTGATTAACAGTACAACAACAGTTAGGATGATTATTCCTGTACCATAAAATTTTCTAATTTTTTCCGCTGGCTTCAGAAAATCCCTGTGACGCGTCAGTATTACAAAAGTCAGTTCAACAGTTTCATACATAGAATTGGACATATAATTCCCAGCTGAAATTGGGTAAAGTACTAGAGCAATATCATAAGTCCCATCGAGTAATTTTTGAAGATATCCTACTGCTGTTCCGTTTATAAAATAGCCCGGTTGATCATAATGCATACTTACAGTGACATTCATTTTTTTGAAAATATTTATAAAAATCTGTGCATTCACGAAATACGCTTTCGTCAGCATACTACGAACATCATAGGTTTTGTTCTCGTCGTAAGGTTCTTCATATTTCGTATATGCAACGGCTTTAACTTCATATCCATCGAGGAACTTGGTCCTATCCCAATTCATATCCGCGCAGAAGTTGTCTATTTTGAAAAAACAGTTGTTAGCATTAATTAATTTAACATGAGTGATATTACAATACCTTCCGAGGGTCGTCGAATATAGAGAGTCCACCGTCCATCGGATTTTCCATCGTTTTCTATTTTTTCCCAAGACTCTGGAGCGCGGTCAGTGAAGGGGTTGCTCGTTGCGATAGTGAGTCACATACATAAAATACAGATACTAGATTCATTTTCCACGCGGAATAGAGTATTTCCGATGCTTTTCGACAACTCCCCTCGACGTTCCCGGCAATGAAGAACGTCGCATAAATATTCCAGTAGGCTGTTGATTTCAACTGTTGCAATATTTCCGATGCTTTTCGACAACTCCCCTCGACGTTCCCGGCAATGAAGAACGTCGCATAAATATTCCAGTAGGCTGTTGATTTCAACTGTTGCAATAACTTCGTCAACTCGAGTCTTGAATTGGCTGACAGAAGAAATGTCGGCCATCGCGGCATATTTCGGTGACTCCTCTGGTTTCCAGAGTCTTTGTCGATCAAAATTATCGGTACTTCTTGAATTGGCTGACAGAAGAAATGTCGGCCATCGCGGCATATTTCGGTGACTCCTCTGGTTTCCAGAGTCTTTGTCGATCAAAATTATCGGTACTTCTATTTCATTACCGGAAATCTTCTGAGCAACTTCGCTGAGATCGCTGCTAACAACCAAGGCAGTTAACTCCTCGGCAAAGCATGTTTTCAAGATTTTACCCTATACAGTATAAATCTAATATATTTCCGGCATTTCACAAAATTTAAACATCGAAAAATTTTTATATAAACAGTAAAAGTACAACTACCTACCATTTTATCGTGAATATCAGACGCCGGATCTCTGATTAAGACATTTGATGATCTCACAATAGTGCATGCAATAATGAACAATGTTAAGATGATGATTTTTTTTATTATAACTGCGTTCATGGTTATTAATAAATCGCTGTCCAAAAAAAAACACTTTTATGTAGCCCTGCCTACACGGCTGTTTCAAACTGACTAAGTTTCTGCTGCGCGCATAAGGGTGTCTACACGTCAAACGCATCGTACATACGTAAATAATGACACATCAGTACCATTGTGTTATTCTCCCTCAATCCAAGCAATATTTGTATTTGTTGTAGATCTAATCTCTGGTATTAAAATGCTGGTTTGAAGGATAACAGCGTATTTTCAACTCTCTATTATCCTTCATTTTTCGATTTGAACCTCATTACAGCCCATGAAAAATTTACGTGCCTCTAAATTCTTAATTTAAACAAATAGCCGCTCAAATAAGCTGATTTATAATTCTAAAAATATATAATTTTTACAATTATATTACATGATTAACCAATAAAATTCGTGATAACCTGATTTCTAATGTTAAAAAAAATTCAATAGATAAATTTTTTATTCTAATAAATCATTACGTAATTTCTAAATGTCGAAATAATTGAATAATAATTTATTTTTTCGTTTTTTGACAAATAGTTTCTGTCGATAAAATAATTTTTCATATTTGTCGATAATATTTTATGGTTTAAAAATTCTAAAAAAATTGTATCTTCGCAAGTTTTTCTAATTTGTAAGTAGACATGAAATTGCTCGTTGAGGAGTGATGGGGACTCATGAGTGGTTTTTAAGTGGCTCGTTCCTGCACTATATTCCCACAATGGCGTCATCGGAGTCAAGTGTCTCCATTAATGGTCTCCTCATCACATACTCTCTCAAATCTTAAAAAAAAAAAAATTCAATCAAATTTTCCGGTGAATTTCGACAGATATTTCTGTGAATTCCTACTTCATGACGTTGACAAACTCACTAAACTCCATCAAAAAAATTCCATCAAGTGAATAAAAATATTTCTGAATGAAAAGAAATATAATATTAATGAAGAAAGATTTAATTTTATAAGAGGGTTTTTTTTTTTCGTTTTAAAATACATTTAATTATATATTAAAGGCATTTTCAATGGGGTAGGACAATAATTTATTGTGTTCAGTCATGTAGAACACTCGGGTGTTATTAAATACACAAATGAATGCACGCGAGAATATGCTCTTGGTGCGCAACAACATCTCCATCAGCCTGTCTCATATATGCAGATGCACATGCTGACAACAGTAAAATATTTTGGTGTATTTTCACACAACCACCCACGCAACGCCATCGCATGGCATGCACGAGCAACGAAGTATATTATACACGTATAGCAATGTTGTATGGCTATATTGCGCGTTTCTGCACAGTGCTTTTGCTTTTAATCCTGATTCTCGCGTATACAACGACACATACAGCCGTCGTCCGGATTTGCCGCGAGCGCGATTTAACGACCGCGTTTTCCTCTTTAGTTTTCGTCAGCTCTCGCACTTTTTCTATATTTTGACTGATACATCCAACGCATTTTATGCCGGTTTATTTGCAACAGCGTTATTTTATATAACATCGCCATTTTTTAATCAAATAATTCTATAGTTTATTCAAATATCGCTTTTTATACTCGGGTAGTAACTAATTTATCGAAAAATAAATTTTTTTGAGGCAAATTGTTGAAATTGATATATAGTTTTATCAAAATTTGAAGCTATAAATGCTCAAAAAATAGGATATCATTTTTTAAAATATTTGATCTTGAAAAAAATAAAAAAAAAAATTTTGAAACCATATGATAAGTGTCTCAAAAATAATTATCCTCCGTTTTTTTAAGTTGAATGAATTTTTTCCAGCAAGAAGTACTGCACCTACAGCAGTTTTCATGATTTTTTCGATTTTTCGTCAAGAACTTGATAAATAATTGAGATAGAAAAAAATTTTATTGAAATAAAATAATTCGAAATTTAATTTTCTACAAAAAATGTAGAATACTTTTTTTCCATATTTCCCTTTGTTTTCGAGATAATTAAAAAATTCAAAATTTCAAAAATCAATAACATGTCAAAAACTAAGGTTGATACAAAAAAAATTTATTTACATTTTTTGTAGGAAATTAAATTTCTAATAATTTAACTTTAATTACATTTTACATTATCTCGCATAGTTACCGAGTTATCAGCGAAAAACCAAAAAAAAAAAAAAAATCACGAAAACTGCGATAATTTCTAAGGAGTTATCTCTAAAAATTTGTCTAAATAAAAAAAAATTATTTCAACTCAACCAAACATGCTAAAATCATTTAAAAAAAGTTTAAACAAAGTGAAATATGAACAATAGTAAATTATAGTTGGTTTAAACATTAAAAAAATTTTTTTCTATTTAAAATTTAAAAATGCCAGAAATTGAAATAAAAAATTTATTTTGTAAATACGAAGAGATAATATAATTTTCTTTGCTGATGGAAGATCAAAGACATTTATATGAGATGCACTCCTGCAGGGAGACAGATATTATCGAAAATTTTCATAACAATTTTGCGGCGTTATTCTTGATAGACAATTAGATGGATTGGAAATCCCATTGCTGCGATCCCTTGGCGTGTAATTAGGGGGATGATGTCCCCCACAGAGTCGCGAATGCGAGAATAATGAAATGAAAACAGGGCGTGATGTTGCCCGAGGGGTTTGGGGCTGGTCCAGGAGTAGAAAGAGAGTATGGGGAATGGAATACATAACCTCGCTAGAATTACGTGAGTTTGCTAGCGATATAATATTCTCTCTTTTAGGTACGCGCGCGCTGAGGATTGATTATGTTTATCTTTCATTAGAAACACTCTCGGCTTACTACTACTATACTTTACCACCCTTTTCCGTGCCCTAAAATACCTGAATAATAAATCAGCTGGATTTTCACGTCTGCAACCATCTATAAATGCATTCAAGTTCACTTTTTCCGAATAAAATAATTTATTTCACCTCAAAAACACAATTTTACTTCGATTAAATGAAAAAAAAAAAAAAAATTTTGTTTTTTAAAAATTATTTTAATATTCAATCTATTTAGTCCAAAAAAAAATTACATTTAAATTTTGTATTTATAGTTTTATTAATTTTTTATTCAAAAAAAAAAATTTTTTTTATTGAATCTAATAAAATTTATTCAACTACAAATTTTTTAAAATAAGTAACTCCCTCTGTCGAGACAATTTTATCTGTATTATCTCCTGAGATAACAGAATTTACTATCGACATGCTTTGTATTACTTAAAATAGTTTTTTTTTTTTATATAAATAACAAGATGAAAATTTTTTTATATGATTTTTCTAGTTAAAAAATCGAAAAAAAATTTTTAGTTTATAACTAAATAAATTTTGTTGATATAAAAAGATATTACAAAGGTTTATTTTAGCGTCTAGTGGTACTAGTCGATAATAGAGGAAACTTCTGTCTTTGCTACGCTTGCTTTTATCACTTTAGGGTAAAAATTATTGCAAATAAAAATTTTATTAATTTTATTGATGAATTAAAAAATACCTAGAAACAATATAAAAGCATTAAAAAATTTTAATTTAAAGTAAAACTATTTTTAAAAACATTTTTAATGTGAAAAAATCGAAAATTAAAAATTTTTCTTCATTAGTTTAGACATAAAAATATTGTTTATTTTGTTTTTATACTTCCGATTGACGGATTTTAATTTTTAAAATCGTTTCTATATTTTTTAATTTGAAAAACGAATAAATGTCACGATATTAACCCTTTGCATCATTTTTTTATAGAGTCAAGTTATGGGTTTACAGAGAATCTCGATTTTTATTACACTGCAGCTGACAAATTCATAAATCGTTTTACATTTATTTTATGCACTAGTTGACAGGTGAAAAAAAAAAAATATTCCAAAACCCGGATGACATATAATCTCTCATCGGTTTTTTTTTTCGTTATATACGTACACCTATCAATTTTTTTTTGTTGCTGGTCAAATAGGGCGAAGTCTGCGGAAGTCCTCACAGGACAAAGAAATCGATCTTCATATATAAAACTTCCCCCTTGTATATATCTGCTCTTTTCAATCAAACGCAGTTCCGTTCTCACGCAGTAGATTTTTTTTTTTCTTCTCAAAAATTACTAATTTTTCAGTTTAAAAAACTTTTTTTCAAAAGTAAAGTGCACTTAGGTCTGCATATTGCGGGCGCTTTAACCCTTCTTGTGCCCATTTTCCATGCGGCTATTAATAACGCGAGTTATATTTAAAGTTCAATAAAGAAAAGAGGAGCATTGCAAGAAGCAGTAGACGACACACTGTTATTCCTCATTTAGTCATATGATTTTTTATTGCAAAATTTAATATCTCAATAAAATTATAAAAATTTCAATCAAGTTTTAAACTAAGCCATAACAAAAATTTATTAAAACATTTATTATTGCATTAATAAATTGAAAAATTGAATTTCTATGAATTTTTGAATCCAGAGATTTTTTTATTTTTCAAATAATTTTCAGAAATTTATTTTTTATTTTCAGATAATGTTTATTTATTTACACTGTATTATATACATTTTTAATTGTTTAATTTCGATAAAAAATTATTCCGTCATTTTTGGGGCATCTGTTTTTACTCTCATCTCTAGAATATCCTGTTTCGCAATGTTTCCTTTTTCCACCTTGGGAGTTTTTACGAGCTTTGCATACACATGACAGAAAAAAGTCAGACTCTCGGTGTCTCTCGTCACGGTCTCTCGATAATGAAAAAAAAAAAAAAAAAATTTCAAGACTTCCGCTCTACGAGGAATACACTTGTGAAATTTTTTTTTCATGTTTTTTCAAGTGATTTGTCATGGGCATTGTCACAGAGGACTTTTGGAGGGGTTGTGTATTTTTCAATGGGAAATCCGAGTGAAAGATGAATTGAAGAGTTGTCAATCGGCATAAATGAGGCATTATGAGGCCACAACTGAAGAAATCATTCAGCCTGACAAATTGAACATTCTCTGGGTGTCTCTAGCAGTCCACTCACCCATCGCCGTGTGATGGGATGATTGGCCCTGTTGATGAGATGTGATAGATCGCTGTCTCGCGTCGCAATCGCACTTTGGGCGCGTTAACTCCTTCACTTCCGCTTGTTTTATTGTGGGCTTTTATTTTTTCTCGCCGCTGCCATTGCCTCACTTCGTCCCTTATCTATATTAGCGCGAGTATATGTCATCATTTGTATCAGATAACAATGTAAATGAATATCGCAATGGAAAAAGAAATATTATTCTTCGAAGTTACATTTTTTTATCAACAAATTGATTTTTTAGTCATAATAAAATAGTCTGACCTCTAAAAAAAAAGACCTCAAATATTCATTAGCTGTTTTCTGAAATGTTTTTACTAAAGGGTGAATAAATTTTTTAAAACATTTTTTTCAATTTAAATTACACATTTTGATTAAAAATTTTTTTGTAATATAAAAAAGTTTTTTATTTGAAAAAATTTGTTAATATCAATCGAAATTAATGATTTTGTTATTTTATTATAAATATTCAGATTTTTTTGAGTTTGTTATTGAAAAAAAAAAAATTTTGTAAATTTTTTTATGGTAGTAGACTCATAGGAAATCTCATCATTTTCGTGATTTTTTTGTTTTTTCTGCGATAACTTGGTAAATAAGGATGATAGCGAAAAAAGTTATTAAACTTAAATGATTCAGCGTTTAATTATTTACAAAAAATATTCAATAGACTTTTTTGTATCTTTCTTAGTTTTTGAGATATTACGGATTTTTAAAAATTTTTGTTTTACAAAATATCTCAAAATGTAATTGAGATATAAAAAAATTTCGTTGAATGTTTTTTGTTGAGAATTTAATTCTCCATCATTTCACTCTGATAACATTTTTCATTAATTCGCTTCGTTATCGAGTTATCGTTAAAAAACGAAAAAAATCACGAAAATCGCAAAATTTCCAAAGGGGTTTATATACCCTTCTTAAGAATTTTATTAAAAAATTTTTAATCTCAATTAAAATTCATTCTAGATATGTTTACATATTATATTAGCATATTATTATATCATAATAATCATTAAACAAATTTTTTTGCTAAATTTTCGATAAAATTTTAATTAAACAAAAAATTATTGAATATAAAATTTTTCTGCCAAGTTTTTGAACGTATTTTTTACTTTAATCAATTAATTAATTAATTATAACTAATATGTGAATGGAATCAATTAATTATTATGAAATAAAATCGATGAATAGTGTTTGAATGGATGAAAATAATGATAAAATGAATTTTGAACGAATTTTAAAAATAAACTACACCTTCTGGGTGAATGAAAAATTTTTTTAAATACCCGTGAAAATACGTCGTGTTTTAAACGTCGCGACAGCTGCAAAGCAAACCTGCCTGCAGCTCTAACCAACTCCATTTGCTCGCTTGAAATTCTTCACAAACATATACAGAGTTCCGCCGGTTACGCCCAAAGATCAAGAATATCTTCGGTTATAAAGTTCCTCCGTACCATTAAGAAAAATTCTTCTTTTCCCCATTTTTGTCACGACAGTTTGCGATTGAAACACGTAACCAGAACTCCCTTCTACTATCAACAAAAAAATTCTCTAAAAAAAAACTAACAACGTGAAAAGACATATCTAACTATTTTCGTTCCTTAATTCGAAAATAAATAGCGATAAAAAGATACTTTTCCGAGCCTGAGGAAACAGGAAGTACTTATCTGACATATTTGAAACCCTCAAAAAAAAAAAAAAACAAAAAAACAAATCTCATCGATAATGGCATCGCGATTTTTAATATCTTATGAAAGCAAAAAAAAAAATATATACATAGTATTACAAATTATTTAATATTACATATGTATAATAATTCCCTTATTAAATGAATTAATTAATTAATAATACATATAATCGGTGAAATTAATTAAAAATCAATCATCCAAAATTTTTCACTCGTAAAATCGAGTCCGAAAAATCACACTTAAAAAAATTTTTTTTATACTGTTCAAAAACCACTGGTGAAAACTGCATGAATTCTTTCAAATAGTGTAAAAAAAAAAAAAAATTCTGAAAACACGTGGTTTATCACAGACAAATTTGGCACATGAAAAAAAAAAACGATTCACATGGCCAAATGCGAGGCGTCCTCGGGCTTGACGGGAAGCGGCCGATTGGCCATTTTATTGTGTGTCCTCGAACTGAGTTCTAATTCCGAGTACAAATGGGCCGCAGAATCACTCGGGTCCGCGTACTCACTCAGAAGACTACTCGGTCGTTTTTTGCCGCCGAGAATGCTCTCGCCGAGGGCTTTTAAAAAATTCGCATTCACCCGCTGCTTCTCGATCCGAGCTTCGGCGTAAACGTTGTCCTCGCGTTCGACAACGTCGCTGACAACGTCGGGTGGCAGTGGCAGTGGAGCGCGAGTCAATCGGCTGGTACTTGGCACTGTCTCGTCACCCGGTAGCTCGGCGTACAGGTGATTCTGGTCGCTCGTTCGATCTCGCGGCTCTGTGTACTCGGCGATCGCAGGTTTGGTTGTTCGATCGTTTGGTAGAAGCCTCTCTAGCGATGGCGCCTTTGTTCCAACGTCCACGGAATTTTTACACTAGAAAATAAAAACAATTTTTCTGAAAAATTTCCCATTTTGTCAGTTGGATGAAAAAAATTAGATTTCTAAGCATAAAATTACTTAATTCATAGAAAATACTGATAGATAATATTTATTCCAACCGACAACAGCCCCCAAAACCATTAACCCAAGCTCAAACTTGTCATAAACTAATTAAAAAAGCCGTCATATCGCCCGAAAAAAATTTTAAAACCAAATAAAAAAAGTATACAAACCCGGGTTCTTCTCCTGGGAGCGACGACATCGTACATATTGTCATCATTATTATTATTACAGCTCTCCTCGACCTTAATCAGATCATACAAGTGTTCAATCATGTCCCGAGCCTGGCTGTAGTTATCAGGATCGTTGAGTCGTTCGCGCAGATCGCGGAGGTACTCCTCAGTCAACTCCTCGGGCAGAGTCTGCGTAGCTTTGTGTTCGCTGTACGTAAACTCATCGACCTCCTCGGTGCGAGCCGCCTCAGGCCGGAGGTACTCGTGCACACTAACCCGAGAAATGGACGTGGCATCAGTCATGCCAGGAGCGAAAGGGCCTGACAGACTCATGGCGGAGATTTTCGGACAACCGCGACGGCGCATGGCAACAACGCCCGCGGCGAGGATCAACGCGACGACGACGAAAGTCGCGGCGACAGAGAGCATGACAACGAGTCGCTGCTCGCGCTGGCGCTCTGGGTCGCTCATCTCCACGTCAAAGTAGCCCTTTTGGCGGGGGTACACGTGCGGCCCCACGCTCGGGGGCTTCACACTCGGCGCCGGCGTCTCGGAGGGCTCCATGCACTTTAACTCCGTTTTTGGGCTGCAGATTTTCTCGTTGAACGTGCTTATCAGCAGGTAGCCTTGCGGAACATTCAGGCAGTTCTCCAGCCAGGACCCGGCGATGCAGTAGCTTGATACCATCATCCAGGAGATGGAACTGTTGTGGCTGGTGATGCTCGTTAACCAACTGTCCATTGGGCACTGGCATGGTTTTTCGAAGTAAATGCTTCCTATGCTCGCGTTGCTCACCTGCTGACTCAGTGTCACGAAACGCAGGGATCCCTCTGCCAGGTTGATGATCCGGTTGCCGAGGAATGTAAATTCTACGCGGGGATACTCGGGCGTCGGTTTCTTCATCTCATCCGCGACAATCGCGTCCTTTTCCAGGGATTTAAAGAGGTTTTGGTCGATGGATACTCGACTCCACGCTTTTAGGACTATTGATGATGAATGTAGGTTTTCAAATTCGTTGTTTCGAAAGGTTGCTATTGCTGCCGTCATGTCCATCGCTCCCTCCTCGAGCTCGTCGATCCTGAGAATGGATGTTTAGAATTTTAATACTGTAAAAAGGTCTTCATAGAATGTTTTGGAGTTGATCATTTTTTTAGGTTTGTTAAAAATACGTTTTTAATGGGTTTTGTTTCCAGTTTAGGAAGTTGAACATTTTTTTCAGGTTAAAAATAATTTTTTAAGTTGATTGAAAAATTTTTTCACCTTTTTTTTTTTCGGTAAAATTTTTTAGTTTGAGAGTTTTTTAGGATTTTTGAGTATAAACTTGGAATATTTTAAGGTTAGAAATATTTTTTTAAAGAATTTAAATGTTACCTTGAATACTGTATGGTGAAATTGGTGAATCCTGCGCGAAAAGCTCCAGTTTTAATGGTTTGAATTCGCACGTCGACTAATTCAAAATTATCGATGACTGTGGCCTCTCGAAATGCTCCCGATTCAATCTCAAAAATTGACGCATTACTGATCATAACTGCCAGGAATGTAATGGCGGAAAAAGCATCTTTCCGAATTACTCTTGTCCATACATCGTCCATTCTTATTTCTGCCGCAGCTGAAGGAAACACTGAACTTGACAGTTCAGTTATTTTCACACTTTGGAACATAATCTACAATTACAAAAATACATTTAAAAATCAATTTCGACGGGTTTTCAAAGTTAATTTTTTTTTTAAATGTTTAGTCACCTTAGTCGCTGGTCCATGTCGTCCATAGGGCGGCGCATCAAAGTGGAAAGCATTGCTGGCGAGATCGAGCGTGGGAACTTCTCGAACGGAAAACCTGAGCAGCCAGGAAAAGGCGTTGGGCTTGATTTCGACGTGTTTACACCGCGATATAGACACTGACAATGTTCCTCGTGCATTTTTGAATGCGTAGGACTCTAAAACTACCCGGTTACACTCGGACACCTCGAGCAGGGGGTTGGGAGCGCTGATATTTTGAAATGCCTGTCGCTTTGCCACGACACTGTGAATCCCTGTCACGTGCACTCGCTTCAGCTGCGCTCCGCCTGTAAATGCACCCGAGTGAATCCTCAACTCGCGGCATCGTGACACTGAGACCTCTGAAGCATCCACTGGAATCGTCCCCTCGTGTAGCTCCACGTCCTGAAATATTTTCAACGGTTAATCCTCCTTAATCAAACGATTACACTTCGATTCATGCATGAAATATTTCTACAGATTCCATAAATATTTAGTATCCTAAATTCTTGTTTTTTTTAACCCTTTTCGAATTATTTGACGCTGGGAATTAAAATTTCTAGCCCTCCTAATTCACGAAATCCCTTAGACAAAAAAAAATAGAAATGAAGAGATTAAAGTTCATTTTTTTCGTAATATCTTGTTATCCATTAGAGTTATCGAATTTTTGTTGAGAACCTTTTTTATAGAAGATATTATTAGCTATAAAAAAGGTTCAGAGAAATAATTTCGAAAATGGCCGTGTGTTCGAGATATTTCGAGAAAAAGAAAGTGCAAATTTTTCATAAAACTGATTTATTAGTTTTAAAAAAATTTTGTGAAATTCAAAAAAATTTTTTAACCCAAATTTTTGTATTTAAATCCTTTCTAAATTATTTCACACTGGGGAAAATAATGTTATAGTATTTTAAAATCTATAAAATACAAAAATGAAGCATTTAGTCATCGTTTTTCTGAAATATCTCGTTAAATATTATAATAACAAGATTTTTGATAAGAATATTTTTTATAGAGAATTTTACTAGCAACAAAAAATAATTTAACAAAATTTTCCGTAAGTGACGTTGTTTTTGAGATATTTCAAAAAAACAAAAGATCCTATATAATGTTTTGTCAACTCATTCGCTCCCACACGTAAAAATACGTAGAATTACCACATTAGAGTGAATGTTACGCTAGTTACATCCAATTTCGCATCATATAATTTCACATAAATAGGCAAAACCATGTGAATGACTTAAACTGCTATAAATCCTCAACTTGTACAGTCGAAATAAATTTATAGAGATGTTTGACGTGTTTAACCAAAAGTTAAATGTAGGGAAGCAAGTGAAAGATCATTAGCATAAGAATCCAATGAAGTCTGGAGTTGAACAGCATGGGGTTCCGGTGTTTGACAGCACTTGGAACCATGTATTTAAGGCGACACGTGTTGAAAATTGAATTTTTCCCTCGTTCAAGAAGCCTCCTATGAAGATTAAATTTATATCAAGTGTTTTCTGTGGTCAGAGACGTAACTTGAAGCTTGCAGTGGCCTCGAGGAGACCCTGAGTATCTGTTTCGTATGTTTCCATGTGAAGAAATACATCGGCAGTGATACCTAAAGCTCAATTTTCAAGCGTGACAAGTTTGCCTTGAAAAATACGCTAATATACAACTGAGCACTTTTCTACTCGGAATATCAAAAGAATCTCATACACTCATTCTAACCACTCGTATGTTTGAAAATTCTCCACTCGAGACGTTCTAATTAATTCATGAGCTCGAATTTCTCGGTTTATAAGTGAAAAAAACATTTTTTTCACAAACTCTAACAGTTTAGACGATTAAAAACAATTAATTTTATATAAATTCTAGTATTTTCTGTAATAAAAAAAATAACAAGAATTTAAACGATAAAAAAATACGAAAAAACAAAATTTTTCACTTGATTTATTCTAAAAAAAATTTTTTCATCATAAAAATTCATTTAAATGAATAAAAAAAACTTGTATGAGCTAAAAAAAAGTGAAAAAAACTTTTTTAATTAACCAACGGACATGCCAAAATTTTAAAAAATATTTCGTAAAAAATACTATATTGTAAGTAACATTTTAAACAATTTCCACTAATATCAGTCATAAAAAATGCGAAAGAAAAATTAAAAAAAAAAAAACGTTTTTTTTTTATTTTTACTTAATAAAATGTTGAAATTTCTAGTTAATAATTAATAATAATTGTTTTATCGAGTCAAAGAATAGTATGAAATTTGTTTTTCAAGTATTTTTTTCCTTTAAATTGACTTAATGTTGGATTAATACGATAAAACTGATGAATAACAGAATTTAGTGAAGTATAAGTATCTTTCAAGTTTCGAGATGTTAACGTGAGTGAGTCAGGGGGTTTGGGGTGGCCCCGAACTATTTCTGCTCTCCGACACAAAGACTCGTCGCGAATACCTAAAAGTTCAAGAAGGGAAAACGAGCGTGAGATTTTTCGATCGTAAATATTTCCAAAACACACACTTATCCGTTTATTTTACCGCCCTTGTAAATTTATTTTACCTATATACACTCTCGGTAAAAGTTTTTTAAACAGCCCACTAAATACATAATAGGGGAGGCTGCGGGTTAAAAAGGGTCGTGAGACTATATAACATCAAAGTATCGACAATCATATCTAAAAAAAAAATCCCCTAGGACATTGACACGCCCACATTTATACGAAAAAACATATCAAATAAATTTTTTATCCCTTCAACTCAAGATATTATTTATACATTGTGTCCCTAGGACACTAATGAAGCAATAAATTAAAGGATCGAAGCAGTCCCGTCACATTTATGCAGGCCAACACTGATGGAAGTCCAACGACGGATAAATAATTGAGCAGGAAATCGTGACGTGAATTGAATCGTTAAAATAAAAAAAGCCCCTGATTCTATCGTCCCTAAAACCACCATATTTTTTCTACAACCTCAAAACCTGTTTCCAAACCTAAATATCAAATTTTCCAAATTTTTTTTCCCATATCTTTTCTTCAAATAACACCTAAAATAAATCATTTTTATCACTTGTAGCTGAAGACAGGCCATAAAAGCCAGCATATGTGCTGGAATCGTCGACGAATCCAGACCCGACACATGCACTTATATACCAGATAACGTCAAAAAAACTTGTCAGATAATTTTTAAACAATTTTAAAAATTGAAAAAACAATTTTTTTTCTACTTTTAAAATATTATTTTTACTCGTTGATTTTTTATACTCATTTATAGCGATGAATTAATTAAAATTGCTCTCTTTTTCTTGATTAGCCAACTGGCATAGAGACAACACCGGAAGTTGAACTCGAGAAATGTGCACACACTCGCGCACAGAGCGCGTTGACGATGAAATTATCCTCTCCCTCTTGTCGTGTGTGCCTCACTTATTCTCTTGTCGTGCATGAACTCGTCAGTCGAGACCGTGGATAATTCGGTTAATTAATCAAACAGTCATGTAAAAATAATTCTAATATTTTCCTACAATGCCATCAGTAGAAAAAAAAATTTTTTTCCAATTAAAAAACCGTCAATTCGATATTTTTTCTATCATCCAAACGAAGATCGATAGTTAAAATCGATTCAAGGCCAATCGTGGGCGACTACAAATGATTTAAGATCAATTCATCTAATATTACATCGTAAATTTTATTATTTAATTTTCTGATCAGCAGTATTTTTTTTTTTTGAAAATCGAATTTTTTCAGTGTGCTGCACGCAGCGCAAAAAATTACGATATAACAAAGTACTCTGTCAAAAATTTATTTAAAAAATAAATCTACTACCTCAATTAACGTCCTTTTGAACAGCTGTTCACCAGTTATAGATAAAAATTATTTATATCAACTGGTAATCACAAGAAATGCGTATTTTCAAGGTATACGATATCTGCGTCGTGCGCTCGCGGCCAGTCTCGTGTCAAGCTAGCCGCGCACCCTCTCGAAAATTCAAAATAAAAATATAAAATCTGCATGAGATTTACATGCTCTTTTATAACCTATCAATTAAACAATCATTCCAGTTTTAAACTAATATTTAAAAACAAATAAAGGCGTTTTAACGCTTTTATTCGCAGTGAAATAGACGGATAAAAAAATTTTTAATCATCGTAAATATATATTCCAAGCAGCGTGAGTAATTTCCGTTGAGCATAGTCAAGTTAACATTGAGTATTCACGTGCATATAAAAAAAATCTCGTCCATTACGTGTCGTGCGAACGGCCTCCGTGCGATGGAGACTTTGATTATTGCAACATTTCCTTCAGTAAACTGACATTCCAGGTGGGAAAAAAAATTTTTATCATCAGAAAATTTTGTTTAAAATCAGGATTAAATGTTTAGAATGATGATTGGGTGCTTTGAGGAGATTTATTGGGTCGATGTGACTCTTGGGAGTGTGTTTAGTATTCAGGGAAGATGAGGCAGACGAGACTGCGTGCCTGGATAGAGTGATAATGAGTTATCTGAGAAATGCGAGTTTATCTCGATATTGTAAAGTCCAACAGGATATTCCGAGCTACATCTGTCTGGCTGCAGTGAGCCAAGCAGTAAAGTATGCCAAAAGGAGCTTGGAGTGCTGAAAAAACACATGAGAAAGTGCTACCGGTCATGGTTCAGGTCTTGGGCATGGTAAAATATAAAAAAACTCTTCATTGAGGAAGAGGATTCGCAGAGGTATAGTCTGGAGACTCTATGCCCGCCTTGTGGCCAGTTATCGAGGGTGTTTCATATACTGCCTGTTGAAAGGGTCTATTGTCAGTAGATTAGGACTCGGAGTCGTGATGCCGTCTGTAACGCTTCGAATCACGACAGAGGCAGCTTTCCAGCTTCATTGGATCAGAATTTTAATCCGTATCAATTGGTATATAAAAACTTGTGTTCACACACGAATCTCCCCACGCTTTTAAACCATAATTTCATCTCCAGAAAATTCTCACAATTGTTTAATTAAGCTTTGTTTGGAGAAGTTGTGTAAAAAAAGATAATTATTTTTATACAGGATTTTCAATTGTTAATATCTCAAGGAAATCATTGAGATACGAAATTTTTTGTTGGATTATTTTTTATAGAGAATTTTTCAAGCTACAAAAAAGGTTCAGGGTGAAATTTCTATAAACCTAATGGGTTTCGAGATATTCACCGGGATCGTACACTCCACTTTTTGTAGAAAACAAACATATGTACATGATTTTTTTTTTTTGCAAATATTAAGAGAACTGATAAAGATACAAAATTTTTTCTTAGGACCTTTTTTGTAGAGAATTTTTTTAGCTACAAAAAAGGTTCAGAGTCAAAATTTTCTAAATCCGATAGTTTTCGAGATATTTACTTAATAGTGCGATCCATTTTTTTTTTCTGGAAGATTATTTTTCTATATGATATATATATTCATTTGCAAATATTCCGAGAAATAACAAAGATACAAAAAAATTTCTCAGAACCCTTCTTCCAGAGAATTTTTCGGGCTAGAAAAAAGGTTTAGGCTAAAATTGCCCTAAATCCTACGGTGCTCAAGATATTTATGACAAAGTGTATACATATTTTATTATTCGTTTTCGCCGACCTATATAACCAGCGTTTGGTTGAAGTTTGAGTCAAAGGAAAATGCAGACAATAAATATATCAGGCGTGCTAAGCGTAACAATACACTGCTCGCCAAACAGTCCCATGGTCTAGTGGCCCCCTAACCGGAAATCCCATTGAGCGGAAGCCAGCTAGGTTCGGCCCTGAGAACAATTTTTAGTAGTTCTCAAAAAAGAACGGCATTGTACATATACCTCACAATAAAATCATCACCTTTACTCATTAAAACCTCCAACTAAACCACCTGATTCACAATATGCCAACATCATTCAACCTTGATCTAATGTGTCACTTTATTGAATAAAACAAAATCAACAAAATGACAAAAGCTACATTGGAAGTATTTTCTCTGTTTCTTAGCTCTCGGTTATTCAACCAGGATAGCACAGATAAGATATCCAGCATGACTCAGTTGATAATCAAAAAAATCAACTCTCAACTCATATCCATCCAAACAAAAAATACAATTCTCAATTTCCTCATGCCCCACGCGTGGTGGCGACAGTATCAGTATAGCTGAACTTTAAACCCAGTGGCAATAAACAGCCAGGCCGATGGGTTGATAACCAGTGGAGTGAGCACCGTGTGGAACGAGCTGTTACAACTGTTTCAGGCCCTTCGCACTGTCTCAACAAGCAGTGATGCTCATGAGCTTCCTCCAACTTCAATATTTTAAATAAAACCCCAAAAACTCCATCAAAATAATTTCCTACAATGCACCTTCACCCATTACTGTAATTTTTAGCCAAGTATTCCACTCTCAACTAATCCAATAAGCTATTTAGCATGCCTGTACATTTGTACATGATTTTCTTTTACAAATATTAAGAGAACTAATAAAGATACAAAATTTTTCTTCATGACCTTTTTTGTAGAGAATTTTCCCAGCTATAAAAAAGGTTCAGAGCAAAATTTCCCTAAATCTGAAGGGTTCCGAGATATTCATTTAATAGTGCGCTCCATTTTTTCTCGGAAGATCAAATTTGAGTAAAAACAATTAAAATATGTTTTTAAATTGCTTATCAGACAAAAATATCAAGGATTAAACTTGAAAAACTGTATAAAATTGATTAAAAAATATTTCTCTTTATGGTTTTCTCTGGTTTAGCGACACTTCATGTCGATTCACCTGGTAGTCCGTGAAGACACATTTGACGTTGATCCAGTGGTGGACAACAAAAGTACAGTTACATCCAGGCATTGCACAAATCCCAGTAGAGCTTGTTGGGCTTTGTGCATTATTTTCCGACAGTAAACACAGAAACACAAAGCAGAAAAAACCCACAACACTCGAGACTTTCTTCATCTTTTGCGTATTTTCCGGCGATAAAGGCTCTTCTGAAATTTAAATCATCCTGCACCACCGGCTGATGGATTCATCAGCTCATTTTACGTAGCATCCAAATACTTATTTGAATTAATTCATTCACCATCGCTCGAATAATTGCGGGGGAACGCCCCAAAAACTCGACACATCTTACAAACACACTCGCGGATACACTGTGGAATTTTCGGATGAGAATATTAAATGACACGATATCACGATCGTGGCGTGGCAGAGGCTACTTTCAAACTGGCAAGAGTGGCATACGATCATAAGGCGACCTCCCCACTGCTGCCAGCTGCGCTCCCTCCACAGCAAAAGATAAAAGAACAAGTCTCGGGCCTAGGAGAGGATATTTTCTCAGTATCTCGGGGCCTTTTCTTCGTTTATTTCATGGCTATACAGTCATTAAATCGCAATATCAACGTTGCTTGGATCCCTTGCCTTGGATTTGACCAGTTTTGACCTTGGCCAACTCGATGAATTTATAAAAATCACTGCGCAACGTTCGATTAAGATCTTGGATTGAGTATATATGGCGTCGTCGGTGAATAGAATGATAGATCTTGCGTGCTAGAACTCGTTTAGATGCCGGGCTAGAGGTCATTTTCCTGCCTTGATTCACTTCGAATATATCGCTTGGGTAATATTTATCTTAATTGTCAGTTGTCGCTGCTGAAAGGATTTTTAAATCTGATAGAATGCTCAAGGTTGCGCACACGCGTATTCACTGATGAAGTGGGTTTTCTATTTTATGTAGCGAATAATAGCAAGGGATTAGTTGAGGCCTTATTAGGGCTGTCTGTCTGATGACGATGAACCGATTTGATTGTTTGGCTCGTCTGTATACCGGTACCAATTAGGGCAGCGCAAGGAAAAACTTGTTTTATAACGTGATACTCTCGCTTGAGGTCTTCGCGGAAATTTTATTTACACACCTCAACAGGGCAATGACTCTATTCTGTTTATATATATCAACGAAACTACCAGAACAGGCAGTATTTATGACACTTGAATCTTCATTAAAAAAAAATTTTATACGATCGAAATGACAGTTAAATAATTTAGAAATCAATTGAATAATTTAAATTTAAAAAAATCGATAAATTAATTGAGAAAAGTTTGATTCTAGCGGAAATAATTCTTTGGATAATAAAGATTATTTTATTTATTTAAAAACCCGAGTGGATAAACTGATCCAAATATTTGAAAAAATAAAAATTTCAAAAAAAAAACAATATTATCTCAAAAACTAATAAAAATACAAAAAAAATTTATTCTACATATTTTATATAAAATTTAATTCCCAATAATTTATGTCAAATAGCATTTTTCGTTATCTCGCTTAGTTATCAAGTTATCAGAAGAAAACCAAAAATACTTCGAAAATTACGATATTCAAGAAAACTTTTTATTTCTCAATATCAAATAAAACATCTTATAAAATTTTTAACTATGTAAAAAATTTATTTATATATTTATTGTAAGAAAAAAAAATTTTCTTTTGCAGTTGTCACTCGAACGAGCGTTTGTTTCTGCGTGATTTAGTAGTTTGCACACCAGGAACAAGCGGAGGGCGACTGGGCCGTTGGCTGCAACCGGACAGCTACGTGGACCCATCGCGCTGCGAGGCCCTGTACTCTCGCGAGGACTTAAAATGCGGTTGGCCCGCAACGATCACAATCCTAACCCGCGACCAATACGGCGAGGTGGTGCACGTGCCAAGCCTAATGATCGAAGTAAAAGCCGTCCCAATCGACAAGAAAGACCTATCGTCCGACCACGGGCGCAAAATTCGCCGAGTGTCGCAACCAGACTCAATGACATTCGGAGGCCACCCGCAGCCATCGCTGGACGTTCCCTACGAAGTGACAGTGAACAACCGCATGTGTTTCTACGCGATAACGCTGATGAAGGCCTACCAGAACTACTCATTCGAGGAACTGCGCTACACATCGCCAGCAATCAAGCGCTCAAGCGAGAGTATGCTCGTGCGGCCAAACAACGACGGCAGCTACAGCGCCACTTGGACGCCATCCTCAGTGGGCTGGTACTCCCTCATGATCGCGATCGACGGCTACAGCATGGAGAACAACTATCGCGTGGAGGTGCGAGAGCCACCGCAGGGCATGTACCCACCGGCTCAAAACGTCGTGAAGAAGCCTCAGCACCAGCCGAGCCGCGTGCGCAAGTTCGTGGCGCAAAACAGCGCAGGATTGCGCGTGCGAGCGCACCCATGCCTGCAGAGCGAGCAGGTGGGCGTGGTGCCGGTGCACGGGAAGATTACTTTCATCGAGGAGGTCCACAACGACGACGGAGTCTGGCTCCGGCTGAATTCCGAGTCGATTCGGGGCTACTGCAACAGTGGCCAGCCGGAAGCCTGGTGTTTGGAGTACAACCAGCACCTGGGGAAGACCCTGCTGCTGCCGGTGGACGAGGGCAAGAAGGACGAGGAGACGAGCCGGAGACCGCGGCTCGAAGTGGAGAAGAAAACGCTCGGCGACTGGGGCTGGGCGGCGGTCAACGGCGAGCGAACGATGGTCGTTACGAAGGCCGGAGCGTCCGGGCACAATATCCGAAGCAAACCTAGTCTGAAGGCCGTGCCCGTGGGCATGCTGGCCCTCGGGGATGTTGTGAACGTCGAGGAGTACTGGGTTAATGGCGAGGGAACTTGGGTGAGGATCGACGAGAAGTCCGCGGCGAAATATTGCTTCAACGAGGACGAAGCCTGGTCTCTGGCGATGGACAGGAAGGGTCTGACTCACATGAAAGTCAGCCGGGAGGAGGAGGTGGATAGGAACACTGTGATCGCCGTGGAACCCGGCTCGCCGGACAATCGAGCGTTTGATTTCTTGGCTGCATCGGGCAGTCACGAGGGCTTCGGCTTCTCGCCGACATTTCGCGGTCCGCCATCGGCTGAGGATGGGAATCCGTTTGTTTTCAAGTCGTACAGTCAGCAGGTATCGCCTGGGAGCGACAGGTTCACGCCTGAGAGGAATGAGGCCTCGCCAAAGTTCACGAAGCCGGCGAAGGAGCGCGTGGTGAAGGAGCGCGATCGCGAGGGCGGTGGGAAATTCGGGGTTTTGTCCAAGTGGCTTCGCTGTGACGACAAGGCAGAGCGCAAAAGTTCTCCTGGAAGGTAAATAAGTTTTTTTATTATATTCAGAATTTTTTTGAAATGGTTTTTTTAATCGTTCAATGATTTTTTACCATCAGGGACTTTTCGGATTTTGTCGGTGTATCCGTAAAGGAGTTGGTAAAATCGATGAGTGAGAGTCGAACAAATGGAAATGGAGCAACGCCTCCGGAAACACCGAGACGAATGTCGAGAAGTTCATCGCCGAAAAATCCTCAAGGTGGGTCGCCAAGATTTCACAGCAGATCTTCTAGTCCAGTTCCTATACCTGGTACGTAATCATTGCAGTTGAAAAAAAGAAAAAAAAATGTTTTTTGGTATATATTACATGAGTGGATTAATATTAACCGATTAATTTACTAACTTTGATTTGACTGTTTGGTTTTCCCTGTTATTTCTATTTTAATTTCGCCGTGAAACTGACTGTTCTAAGCGTCCAATCGAAGGATTAAAAATTTAAAAGGAAAGTCTAGTCGTTTAAAATTAATACAAAAGTTCATGTTGGTCTTAGCTGGCTCGAGTCGTCAGCCTGTTGGTACTGGTAATTGCCTCTATCCTCCCGTCGCTAATGCTCCAGGTATTCATTTGCTTTCCTCTATACGCCTCACGACTGGAAAATGGTGTTTTTAATGCATAAAATCTTTTAAAAAAAATAGAATTATGTATTTTTTACCAAGAAAAAACAAGATTTTCGTCATTTAATGACATTTAAACGTCATTTTCCAAGCTCTAATTGTCGTCCCTCATTCAATAAATGCCGTAGCGGATGAAAGTTCACATTTGCATGAGAAAGAAAAACAAATCCAGTCAGAGAATTCACTGAATATTACCACACACCTTTCAATCACTCACTTTGCTGACCACCAGCTGCACGACCAAGGTAAATAATTGAAAAAAATTGCTAGGCGGGAGAAGTTTGATATCAGGGGGGGTCAGTAGCAGCCTCCTGTCTCACGGCTCTCCCCAAAGTGTCGGCCTCTCTCTTTTAGGTAAGACCACTAACACGAACAAACACACACACCCTGAGCTGCGAGTTGATCCTACTGTGTCTAATGCATGTTTAATTTCTCGGACATCAGTCGGCGTAACCCCCTGTAAATATATTTACTCTCCTATAAACTGTAATATCTGATGATACGACCGTTTGCCCTAAATTGCCCAGCAGAGCTGGACATTTTTGCAAATATCTCGTAAACCACGAGACTAACATAATTTTTACTCTAAATCAATTTTGTAGCTCGATAAATAAGCTTTAAAAAAGGTATCTACAAAAAATTCACCAACACTCACCATTTCTGAGATATTCGCAAAAAAACAGCTCATTACTTTGGTTTTGCACGTTGTCCCCTCTACTTTGCTGAATTTCAACGCGTTAAACAATCGATAAATAATTAAAATCAAAACCTTTTCGTAGTGTCTGGAGGGATGATAGACAGCGGCACATCCCATCGCCGCGGCTCAACCCAGAGTGACACAAGTGCCTTAGTCAGTAGCCTCACGAGGGATCCATCGCAGTCGCCGAGTTCGGCCAACACTCGAGACATTTCCCCGAGTCCCAGCTGCAGTTCGCTGCAAATGCGGTCGGAGGACAGCATCGCAAGCCCAACAGATACCCCGCGAAAGGAGCGCGAAGCCGTTGCGGACGTTCCGCGCAAAGTTTCTCAGGCTCAAACGCAAACAAGTCCGGACAGCGCGACGACGGCAATGAAGGGCCACTTCAGCATCGGCTCGGCCAAAGAACAATCGCCGAAAGTCACCCGTCGGGATCACAGTAAATTGATAAAATCCCGGACGAAGCGGGCAATGTCCCCGGGCACGGCTCAACAATCAAATGTCACGCGATCTCTGAGCCTGAAAAAAGACAAAGTGAAGGAGGCCATGAGTCCGTCGGTGGCCGAGTGCTTGCGTGCAGTATTCGCAGCTTTCCTCTGGCACGAGGGGATCGTTCACGATGCAATGGCTTGCGCGAGCTTTCTCAAATTCCACCCAAACCTCCCGAAGAACGGGGCGCTGGTAGTGACACGTCAAGCGACGGTGCACACGAGCGAGAAGCCAGAGGAATTGACGCGCGAGCAGCGAGCGCGCCAGCGCCACTCGGTGGAGGTAACGAACGCAGGCAACTACCTGCACATCCAGCCGAGTACCCTGGAGAGCCTGACGCGCTCGGCAGCGGGAGCGAACGCGAACCGAAGCCGAAAAAAGC
Organism: Macrocentrus cingulum; assembly: GCA_002156465.1. Classification (NCBI taxonomy): domain Eukaryota; kingdom Metazoa; phylum Arthropoda; class Insecta; order Hymenoptera; family Braconidae; genus Macrocentrus; species Macrocentrus cingulum. Next base: position 46,936 of record MVJL01000199.1, on the reverse strand, counting down.
AGGAATCGTCAATCCAGGAAGAAACTCCGGGCAAACTTATGTCTCTACCGGAGTCTCACACAGTAGCGATCCTTCCACCGGCTCTGAAGAGCCTGGTTTTCCTCTGGGAGGAGCTTAGCAGCAGCTGCCTGCAGGCAATCGAGCAGCAGACGGTGCTGCCGAGCCCTGTGACGCAGTTTCTCGTGCCAAAGACTCCTAAACGCCCGCAGGAAAAACCTGCGGCGGTGAAGGACGAGGTGAAGCCGAAGGAGCCGAAAGAAAAGCGCTCGAGCAAGAAGAAAAAAGACTATTCGAAGCTCGGGGCGAAAGCACCGCTGACAGAAAGCACCGGGGAGTTGGAAACAACCTGCGAGCTGTGTGGCCACACTTTTCCGCATCCCATCACCTACCACATGAAAAAAGTCCACCCGGGCTGCGGGTGGCACTCGGGCGGCATGGGATACAACAATGTTGGCAACTACTGCTCGGGCTGGGCTGGCAACTGCGGCGACAGTGACTTTGGCGCGACGTGTTGGTACCTAATCTGCGATACCTGTCGCGATAATTACCTCAAGGCGCGGAGAAATCGCATTTGGAAGCGTTTGGCGTGCGGTGACACCCGGCGGATGTTGGAGAAGAATTTCCTCTCGCCGATGGCGAGTCCTTCGGGCAATGAGACGCAGACAATCATGAAAAACAACGCGATGTTCCTGCTGGATGTGTCGAGCGCCGCTGGAGTGCACATTCCCAAGCAGAGGCGGCGATTGTCTGCCACACTGTCGTCCGTCGCGGAGAACAGCAGTCCGCCCGAGTACAGTGGGCCCTTCCCGCCGACTGGGGCCTTCCAGTGCCTGCAGGCATTCGGAATCCACCACTCGGCGAGCTACGACGAACACTATTATGAAGAGACACTGCGGCAAGCACAACAGCCGTCGGACGCGAGCAACAATTACCGCCCGCTGTCCGAGTACCCGATCAGCGACAGCGACAGCGACGGCAGCAAGGGCCGCTCCTTCCACCGCTCGGTCTCCATGTCTACCGGGGCGCCCTGGGCGAAGAACAGCGCCGACGGCAGGATCGTCATGATGCGCAAGCGCAACAACAGCAGCAGCGAAATGGACAGCAAAGCCGGCTTGTCGCTGCTCTGCAATCCGTCCGCCGCGCTGCAGAAGCTCGTGCCGTCGATGGATCAATCGGCAATCGTCTCCGACCCACCGGCAGAAGTTCCCGGCACAGATCGAGCAGAAATTCTCGTCCGGCCGGTGATGCTTTTCGTCCTGCAAGAGCACAATTTACAGCATTTACAGCTGGCGATGAAGCAGGCGCTCCGACGCGCCGCGTGCAGAGTTCACGCGATGCAGGCGTTCAATTGGCTCCTGCGCAGCGTTACACAGCCGATGGGGCTGCACGACCTCCTCTGGTGGTTCATGGCGTCGCTGACACCCGCGACGCCAGACCCGATCGACCCTGACGAGGACAACCGCCCGGAAAATGTGAAAAAGGACGATCACGACATGACTGGCGTGTGCGAGCATCCGCTCAGCGATCTTGTAATCGCCGGAGAGGCTTTGCACCCTCTTCCCGCTGCTTTCCACACTCTTCTGCAGACTATCGCCGATCTTATGCTCCTCCCGCCGCCTGGTTCGCCTCTGCAGCAAGCTGCGGTTCAGTGCTGGAGCATCAAGTTCACCTCGGCCGACCACACGTTTCTCCACCGCAGCCACGTCTTCAGCAACATCAGTAAAATTCTCTCGCGCTCCGAGGAGGAAGAGGACATTACTATGAGCATGCACGAGAGCGCTTACTCGCAAGTGACGAGTGTGATCGAGTCTCTGAAGGATTTAACATCGAGCGTGGAGATCAAGGCGTCTAGTCGGCAGGCAATGATCGGCCACCTGAGCGACGGATCGACGGAAACGTTTTGGGAGTCTGGCGACGAGGACAGGAACAAAACAAAGACGATTACGGTTACGTGCGGCGCACACACCTTTCCGCGCATGGTTTATATCCACATTGACAACTGTCGCGACCTCACTCACAAAGTTTCCAGCGTGACTTTTCACTCGGGACTGAATGCCGACGAGATGATGAAGCTACGCACCGTGGAGATTGAGAGTAGATCGGCAGGATGGGTAAACTGCCCGATTATCAACAGTCGGCACGTCGTGATCGGACTGGATCTCAAGGGTCCGGACAATTCTCTGCGTGTACGGCAGGTTCGCGTACTCGGGGAGGTCGAGGGCGAGTCTCTGCGTGTGGGGAAACAACTGAGCACCGCGACGATCCAACAGCGCAACTGCGAGGCCGAAACGCTGAAAGTCTTTCGTCTGATCACCTCGCAGGTGTTTGGAAAGTTGATTCAGGGCGAGGAGCAGCAGAAAAAGGAGCAACAGCAGCGCAAGCGTGAGATTGAACGGCTGGAACAGATCACGGACGTGAGTACCGACGAGTTAGAGGACAGTCACGACTTGCGCGAGCACATGGTCGGCATTCTCTTCAGTCGGAGCAAACTCACGCACCTGCAGAAGCAAGTGTGCGCGCACATTGTCCAGGCGATTAAAAAGGAGACGATGCGCCTCCGCGAGGAGTGGGAAGCGCTGCTCTGCTCGCCCGCGCCAGCCAACAGCGTCCTCAGCGACTCGAGCGACGTCCTCAAAGCCTCGGACACCTATTGCTTCGAAATGCTGTCGATGGTTCTGGCCCTGAGCGGCAGCGCCGTCGGCAGAAACTACATTTCTCACCAGTACGGACTAATCCTCGACATTCTCAGCCTCCTGCACACGGGATCGGCGCGCGTCCAGCGCCAGGTGACGTCCCTGTTGCGCCGGATCCTCCCGGAAATTAAGCCCTTGAGCCTCGCGAATGTCCTGGGCGTAGCACGCCTGCCGCCCTCAGACTTCAGCATCGTTTCCGCGGCCAACAGCAATTTTTCCCAGGCTTCGGGCTTCGACGAGCACTCGGCCGGCATCCTCGATGTCTTCCTCAGCTGCATCGCAAAGACACTGACTGTTCAGGTGAAGACAAAGGCGAAAGAAAACAACGGCAAAGCCATGCAAACTGTCTCCCTCGCAACCAGCATCCACCCGAAGAGCTATTTGGACTCGCGCTGGTACTTGCGCGGCTGTATGACGCGAAAGTTGTGTGAGGAGATAATCCAACTGCTCAAGGACATGGCCTCGGGCAAATTGTCGAGTGCGTGGGCGGCTATAACCAAGGCGGCCATTGCGGAGAATATTTTAAACTTGACGAGACTGGATGAGAAGCATCGCGAGCCGGCAGAGTGCCTCCGCAGTCCCACACTCTGGATTGCACTGTCGTCGCTGTGTGTTTTGGACTCGGACCATGTCGAGCGCCTTTCGTCGGGTCAGTGGAACACCGTGGATGGCCAGCCGCCGCCCCCGCGGCCCACGTGTAACAATCACGATGATGGAGAGACCACGGCCATCATTCAGTGCAATGTTTGTGCTAATTTGTGCGCGGACTGTGACCGTGTGCTGCATCTTCATCGCCGCACGCGCCTGCACATACGCCAGGTGTGTAAGGAGGAGGAGGAAGCCATTCGCGTTGATCTCCACGAGGGCTGTGGCCGCACCAAGTTGTTCTGGATCCTCGCGCTGGCGGACAGCCGCACGCTCAAGGCTCTGGTCGAGTTTCGAGATGGTGCGCCGAAGAAACCTGTTGGTACGACGGGCGTTTGTCGCTTTTGCGGCACTACTGGCAACACTGGACTCCTGGCTATTGGAAATATCTGCGCGGATCATGACTGCCAAGAACACGCGAAGAATGTCTGCAGTAAGACACATCCCTGCGGCCACATTTGCGGCGGTGTGCGCAATGAAAAGGTCTGTCTGGCTTGCCTGCATCGCTGCCAAGCTGGCAGCGAGCTCAAGCAGGATGCCGATGATATGTGCATGATCTGCTTCACCGAGGCGCTTTCATGCGCTCCGGCGATTCAACTCACCTGCGGCCATGTATTTCATCTGCACTGCTGCAAAAATGTACTAGGGAAGAAGTGGGTTGGGCCGAGAATTACCTTTGGATTCTCGCTCTGTCCAATTTGTAAGGTTCCCATTGAGCATCCGACTTTGACTGAGAATTTGGCGAGCATCAAGGAACTCTATGCTGATGTCCGGAGAAAGGCGCTCATGCGCCTCGAGTACGAGGGCCTACACAAGTAAGAAATGTTTTTATTAAGTAATGATTTGAAAATTTTTAGTAGTTTTGAATCTTCTTGAAAATAATAATATTTTGTATTTTTCAGGGCTGAAGCAGTAGTTTCACCAGGCGGCCGATACTACCAGGATCCAGCAGCCTATGCGATGGATCGCTACGCCTACTACGTGTGCTACAAGTGTCAGAAGGCCTACTACGGCGGTGAGGCGCGCTGCGACGCTCAGCTCGGCGGAGAGTCCTTCGACCCAGCCGAGCTCGTCTGCGGCGGTTGCAGCGACGTGGCAAGGGCGCAGATGTGCCCGAAGCATGGAGCTGACTTCCTCGAGTACAAGTGTCGCTATTGCTGCTCGACAGCGGTCTTTTTCTGCTTTGGAACCACCCACTTTTGCAATCCCTGCCACGACGACTTTCAACGCGTCACCAATATACCGAAGGGAGAGCTGCCCTCCTGTCCCGCTGGTATGTTCAATTATTTATCCATTTTTGACCCTGGTTTAATTCATAATTTATTTGTCCACAGGACCACGAGCTAAACAACTTGAGGGCGAGGAGTGTCCACTGCACGTAAAGCATCCACCAACTGGCGAAGAGTTTGCTCTCGGCTGTGGCATTTGTCGCAATGCACACACATTCTAAAATCATCAATGGACAATCTTACTTGGCATTTAACTCATTATTCAAATGATTAATCAACAAATTCATTGATTAAATCGGATTTCATCGTTGTCTAGGGTGTTTTGCGTTATGGAATTGACTTTAATCTGATGATTTAATCAGATTTTTATGCTCCGAAAGTGCGCAATATTCGCGTGAGTGACTGGAAATAGTACTGGTTGATATTACGAACTTATTAAAAGGGTAATGTGAAGAATAAAATATCGGCAACTGTTAGATTTCAGTGTTGTGTGTATAAACTGAGTTGTTTTTTCTCTATTCTTGGAGAAAATAGAAATGTTAAGCATCATTTTTGAGTGGTATACTATTTATCAAGATGTATGAGTGATAATAATTATCAAAATACAGTGATTATATAATAAAATAGCATTTGTGTAATGAGATTCAGTCAAAAAAACAAAAAAGAAAGAGGGGACAAAATGTCTAGGTGAGATGCGGGAGATTTTCATGGATAAAAAAAAAAAAACAATTGTGAAAAATAATTTGGTGTGTAATGAATGAGAAACGTCTGTAGTATTTTTCAATTCCATTTCTTGTTTTTATACTTTTCCTATATATGAAATATTCATTCAAGGTGTCCATTCAATGCTTCGCATTTTTTTATTATTTATTTCTTCAATAATTAGGAATGATTCAATTGAAATATTAGGTATAAAATACTCGGGTAAATTATTTGTACGTTTGTTTTTTTTGCGAATTTGCGTTCTTTGTATTTAAAATATTGTCAACAAGTGAACGATTAATTCGGCTTGTGTTTTGCCAAAATATGTTATTAAAAGAGGAAAAAAAAAAAAAAACAATTTTTTTGCTCCATTTTGTGCATTTATAAAAGATGAAATTATGTTTTTTCAAATTTTTGGCGCGCGGAAAAAAGCGCATGCGCGAGCAAAAAATGACAGAAAATAAAAGACACAAACATTTATTTGTCCTACTCCGTTAGTCGCCGGCGGAATAGCTGTCAAAGTGGACGTATAAAATGTCATAACGCAAGAAATAACTAAAAATCTAATTAATAACACATATTTTTGCCTCTTTTCGCTAGTTCTGTGTTTTTTTCATGGCATTTACATGGTATTGTTTTTGGTAAGTGTTTTCTTAACCTCCAAAAATTCTACGTCCTCTAACACAAAATGCATTTATTTTTGCGAAAAACGCATTTTACAACACTACAATCTTTTTTCTTCGACAGTGTTTAACTATTTCACACGATTTATGTGTTATTTTTTCAAATTTTTCGTGACAATGTATTTTTTTCTAACAATTGTCGTAGGGTTTGAAATAGCTCGATAAAATGGCCGACAGTTGGGTCGCGTAAAGTGCTCAGTATTGCAGTGATCGCATTCTAAAGGTAAAATTTTTTCAATAAACTAAACATAAAAAAAAGTATCACGGTGAAAATTGATTTTTTTTTAATTTTTTAGAAATAGCATTGAAAAATATCCGACATCAAGTGTGTGCTCTAGTGAAAGGTGAATTTTTTACAAACATTCGCCGGTAAATACACTGCGCAGCTGCAAGGTTGTTGATTGGACGCGATGATTTCCAGTGAGTTTCATGTGTCATCCGCAGTCGCAGCAACGCCACATTCATTCGCGGCCAACGTGTGTACGTGTGTGTATAGCTGCTTCTGACGTTTTCTACCTCATCCAGTGGTAAGTAGCTTTTTATTTACGATACGTTCAACAAATGTTACATCATTAACATGTTGCAAGGCATTTAAAACGACGCTTTTGTCGGCATCCACACGCGGTCACACGCCCATTGTGAGCATGTTTCGGTTTTTATCGCCTCGATGATCGTCAACTGCTCTAGCGACTATAGCATTTCTCTTAATTACTACTCATTTCCCATCGCTAATTGTATTTAATTAACCGCCGACACTCCCAATGACATTGAAAACCAAATCTATCTGTGATTTAACCTTAAAAAAAGATGAAAATCCATCTGTGCATTGCCATCAATTGATTCTAGGCCAGTCTCTAAGTTTTTTGGCCATTGTGTCAGTGTTTTTAATCTGTTACGAGATGTGTCAGTTGTTTTGAAGTAGTTTTAAACCGTTATTTTTCTCTCTAACTTCCTATCAATCAACTTCTAATATTGTAAAGTCGTTTTTTTTTATCGATATCTAGAGTTTTTTACTCCATTTGTCTCTGAACACTTGAAATCTAACCTCAAAAATCACTCTCATCCACTTGTCATGCGCTGATTGTTTTATTTATAAAGTCAGTGATGAATTTTGACTGACAAAAACATCGTGCAAGAATGTCCCTACCGTTATTTACTTGAAAAAAAAAAATTTATCTACGTGCACTGTGATCAAGAAGTGGTAATTAATAATTCAGTAGAGCAGAGAATAAGACCGGTTTATTAAGTTGGAAAAAAAAATTATTGAATTCAGTGAACTCTCTGTGTGTCGTCTCCAATATCAAACTGGTTCCCACGTGGATGTATATACTTTGTGATTCAATTTCGGAGAAAAAAAAAAAACATGTTGCTGATGATACCGGATTCTTATCGATTTTTTGCGAAAATGGATTATTATTATTAGTCATGGTTTATCAGGCTTTGCAGGTCATATTTGTCATTCAATTTTCTGCCTTATTTATGAAGAAGTATAATATTCAGAAAGTTAATCTTTTGAAGGACCTGTTTTTATTTATGTTCCGTTAGTTTTTACTCATTGTTTGCATTTAAATTGTTTTTTTTTTTTACTTGGTCATTTAGGTGACAATTGACATTTTTATGACGTTAAATTTTAGTGGAATAAAAATTTAAATGTTTTTTTAGTCTCGGCTGAAGGTTTCTGCGTCAAAAAATCGAAATTTTGTTGATATATCGTGTGTCTAAAAAATATATTGGTGTTTTAAATGAAAATATCTTCAAAACAACTGAAAATAGAAGTTTTTATCAAGATATCATTTTTGTAGAGAATTTTATTAACTACAAAAAAGTTCTTTAGCAATATTCGTCCAAGTTGCGTCCTTATCAGGATATTAACCAATTAAATATCACATGTCAAAAACGAAAAAAAAGTGAACATGAAAAATTGTTGTTTTTAAAAATTTAAATATCTTTAAAACTGTTAAAGATAAAATTTTTTTTCAAGAGACCTTTTTTGTAGAGAATTTTAACATTTACAAAAAAGGTCCTTATAAAAATTTGTCTAGCTCGCATCTATATCAAGGATATCAGCAAGTAAAGTATTATAAACTTTTGACGATACGTCTATTGGTTTTATACATGTGAAATAATGATTAAAAAAATTTTTTTTCATAATGAATGAAGCTGTAGAAAATTGTTAGATAATCTTATTAGATTCTTGAGTAATTTTTTAAACGTTCAAGCAATTATAATTGTTGGTTTAATTAAAATTGCTTGTAGATGAGGTAGAAATTTTTATTCATCACGTCTTGAATGCAATTCAGTCACACTTTGTCTCACGTTTCTTGGTATGTAGCACATATATTTGTGCTAGAAAATAAACCTTGGTCTCGTACATATATAATATAAATCCATACGAGGAACAGTTGCGTGCAGTACTTTTTTTTTCTTTATACTGTTCTTTAATATTTCTGTATATTAACTTATGGTTCATGGTTGAATTAACTGGACATCCAAGCAGTTATTACTGTGCATCTTCAGTTAGAAAATGGTCTGTTGAAGGAAAATTATTGAGTTCAATAGTGCCAATTAGTGTTTTAAGAAGTAAAAAAAAAATTCGTAGCAATTACTGTAGGTTTATTTTGTATTTTGTGTTACATTTTTCAATGCAAAGGCAGTAATTGAAGTTCACGGTGATTCTATATAACGGATGATTTTTTTTTTAATAGGGAAATAATAAGTGCATTATTAGTCTAAGTCTTTTTGATGGTCGTCTCATATTTAAATGCGCGCACGAGTGTTACATGACATTCAGAGTGTGACTTTTACAACGTGAGTCGGGTATTATGAAAGGCTTTTGCCAAAGCCATCATCAGCCGACCAGGTTTGCCATCCACACGGGGCGTGCACTGTCCGTGAAGGAGATTAACGACCTTTTAATTGCCTCCGCGGAGAAGAGGCTCGACCGGAACATGTTGTTGCGACCCTCTGATTCGATTTTCTTTTTGTTCTTTTTTTGTATTTGTGAATCAATCATCGAAAATTTATTATTCTCTCTTGAAAATTAATTTTAGGAAAATTTGCATCATAAATTATTTGAAAACAAAATTTTTATCTTGAAAATTTTGAATCTAACATTTTTTTTTCTTTATAATAAAAAACATGATGATTTTTATTGATTTAGTTTTAAAGAAATTAGTGATAATTTTGAAAAAAGTTTTTTTTTTTTTTTTTTTAGTTTGAAATTTATTTTCTGCTTTCCGATGATAAATAAACAGATTATTATCAATTTCAAGTATTTTTAGAAAGAATTGCAGCCGGAATTGAGTCTACGCCAAAAAAAAAATTTCGGACGGCCGTAAAAAATGAAAATATGAATTAAATAAAAATAGTAGGATATATAACATTTTTTTATAATAAAAATTTAAGTATATTGAATAGAAAAAAAAAGATTTTCAGTAATTAAATGGACTAGGCGAATGTAAACCCTAGAAATTTTCCTCAAAATAGGAAAAAAAGGGGGTGGATTTTTTAATAATTTAAAAACAAGAAAAATAATTGAAATATTAATTGTCTATTAGTAAAAGACACATGGCGATTAATTTGCACAATTATCGGATAGACCAATCAAATCCGTGAGCGGAAATGGCACTTCCTATTTGTTCTCCTCTGAGTGTTTCCTAATCCTTTCCACCGTCAAAGTCGCAATTTTCGTATACAATTTAACTGCAAGAATTGAAATCCAGCTAAAAAAATTTTTTATTAACTAAAAAATGTATGTAACTAGTCACACGTGTCTTTTAATTGATCTCGCGACAAAATTCCCGGTAATAAAATGCAATTTTACCGCGTGCACGCGCAGTATAAAGGGTCGAGGCAGTAAATATACCCGCGTGTGTGCAGCAAAAGAAAAAGACACAGGCGGAAGCTCCACGTTTGCTTGGCAAGGTGAACGCGCGCGAGAGTCGTGTGTGTACGGAACGAGAGAGTCGCAGTCTTATCCGTCTTCTCTCGTGCTACAGACCGCGAATGCAATGTGCAGTTGATTCCAAGACAATTATTATTGCGTGACGTGTGTGTTCCACCGACAAATTGTGTTTTTGTGCGTTTTAAACCAATCAAACTGCAATAATTTCCCGACAATCATCGCATATTGTGCGTCCCCATGAATATTCGAGTGTACCATAAAAAAACACTCAAGGGGGGTGATGCCTTAAATTTGCATACAATCCAAGTTTACAGTGCAAGCGTCAAAGACCTCGTGAATAATAATTAACTATTGATAATTGAGATATGGGATTTTATCTCGATTATGATGGTCGTTGTGACGTCATCGTCTGTAGCAGTAGTTGAGGATTTTTCTAAGGATACCCTTGGCAGGTATTGCTGGAAAAAAATGATTTAATTTATTATTTATCTCACGGGAAATTATATATCGCTTGAAGAATCTTTTCAACTCATGCGTCTTTTCAGGTCAGAGAAATTTATTTGCCGGGTCCATACATCAAGGACAATCGACGAAAGTCAGTCCTACTTGTCTTGCATTATTCATTTTTTTTATCATAACACTGAAAAACCGGATGCACACCCGTTAAAAAAAATTTTTTCTGATACATTAATTTTTTTATATGGCATCGCGAGATTGATGGAAAATTGATCGGGGGTTTTTTTTTGGTGGAATTAGTTTTTTTTAATGCTAGTTTCATATGGGATGTATTGGCTTAAGCATATACGACTCGGTCAATTACTAAAGTCCTCCCGGCCGGAACGGACGTTGCTCCGCACGAGCCAACGTCTCGGTTATTTTCTTATAAAATATACGATTTAAAATTTCTGGTTATTTTATATTATTTTTAATTATGTAATTAACTGATTTAATTAATTACTGATACAGCTCAAAGATGAATGGGTCTGTTGATATCAAAACATTTATTATTTATGAATTTTTTTTGGATTTTAAAAGATAGTAGACATGATTTTTACACATTTTGAAGATAAATAATATTTTAAACAGTGTTGAGATATTTTTCAAATGGGAAACTTGTTTTTTTTTTTTTTGTTTTTTAAAAATTATGATTAGAACAATTAATATAATCACTTGGGATGAGTCAGGGTTTTCCGTCCATGCGCAAGTAATGTCGAAGAAATATTCCAGTGAACGTGCAGTGTAGGGATGCATATCAGATTGAGAGTTTGTGTGTGTGTTTGTGACGTCAGACCGGCCGCTTTTGCCCTCTCAACCTGTAAAACTCACATTTTTATTATCTTTTACACACTTTCATCGTATTTTATATATTTTTTACTAATTTTATCAACATAAAAAATAAATAACAGTCATAATTACAGATTTACTTTTTAAAAATACTTAAAAAAATTATTTAATAACCTTTTTGAAATTTTTTAAAAACATTTTATACATTTGTTGGCTTAATAATTAGTGTTTCAATTGAGTCCAGGTTAAAAATATTTCGATGGTTTTTTTTTTAATCGATATTTTTCGAGTGATAAAAAATTTTTTTTTTTAGTTGTGATATTTTTTTCTTAAGGTAAAATATAAAAAATAGAATAGATGTGAATTAAATTTTCTCATCGTCAAGAATCTCACGGCCTGTTATCACAATTCTTCTGTCTTTTGTTATTGTCATATTCTGAGAGTGATTTTTCATGTTATTTAATTATACAGTATAATATTTTTTTCACGTACTTGATGACATTTATTTAATGTAACATGGCAAAGTATGCAGTAAGTGCTTTCTCACCTCAAGTCTGAGTTATCGAATGCATGCATGATGATCAGAGGCGCGAGAATCGATTTATCTCTCTCACTCTGGGTGCGCGTTTTCGGGCGACGGCGTCGCTAGAATTTTCAGAACGCCCACACGAGACAGACAGAGTACTCTCGGCTTTGAGATGGTTCAGACATAAGGGCGACGCGGTCAGTATGCCGTGCGACTGCGGCACGAGCACGTGTTTCCGCTTCCGGTGATTTAATTTTAATTTTCCATTGACGAAATATTTTTATAATAAAAAAAATTATCGTTTGTGAATGTTTGCCAGTCGAAAACACATTGAGCGCAAAAAGTAAGACATCATTCAACTTTTAATCAACCAAAAAAAAAAACAATTCAAATTAAAATTTTTCGCCGATTAAGTAAAGTTTCTAGTATTTTTTTTTATTCAAAAAATCTTCAGATGGCGATTTGAAAGATGAATTTTAATGTGAAAAAAATCTCTGCTATTGATCGTTGTTAGAAACAAAATGAAGAGAACAGCAGATAAAAAGTGGCGAGACATAAAAGTCTGAAGGAAAAAAAGCTCATTGAAAACGATGAAAAGCAATGGAAAAATAAGTAAAATACCCGGCGTGTTTAATCTTCCTTTAATCTGTCTGCCCTTCGATGATGAGAAAAACTCCAACCAACAATTTTATTATTTTCAATTAAACTCTCATAAGTTTTTTCAATTATTAAAAATTTTTCAAATCTTCAAATCTTCGACTCGAGGAAAATATATAGATAATGAATTTCCACCCTTCGGGAGTGTATAAATAAAGATAAATAATGGACACATGTTTTTCCGGGGATTTTTATATATCAAAGAAAAAAAAAAAATTCTTTTCTGATGTTTTTTTTCACGTGCTTTATTATATTTTTTTTTCTCGCGTGTAGTTCGAATCTAGATCTTCAGATGTTCTTATAAGGTTTGCGTTTACTTCTGTCTCACTAAATCGTAAAGTATTTCGAAGCCGATTACCCCTCTGATGCCCGGAAAGCATCAGACAACTTGACGTTTATAGTCGCCTCTCGAAATTCTCCTGGGATTCGATTCGCGCACAAAGGAAACACGTGAAATAAATTGCATTCCTAACTTGACAATAAGTTATCGAGCTAAACGTGTGAAATTGATTTGTTTCCTTTTTTTTTAAAAAAAAAAACCTTTAATAAAAAAATTGTACTTTCCTCCAATTAAAAAAAAAAAATGTTTTTTTATCCATTTTTTTTCAATTCTCGAGAAAATCGTTCGTAATTTAAATAATTCAATCAAATTTTTCCATGCCAATAATTTTTTTATTTTATTTAAATGGTAAAAAATATTTTTTATTTATTTATTTTTTGTTTTATTGCATGACAATGTTGGTAATTTATGCTCAATAATGTTACAACCGCGAGAAACACATGGAGGAATGCGTGTGTGTCGACTATTTTAAGGGTGCGGGGATGAGGCATCCTGACGACATGAAAAAAAAAAAAAATTGTCGGCAAATGATTACACCAGTGGTTTTCCATTTGCCTGTGCAAACTGGTTGGCCAAGCGTTTCTGTCGAGCCTTGCCTCGAGGGTCAAAGGTAGCGGAGTTTCAATGGGACCATAAGAAGCCCGTAATGGATCTCTTTTGCGCCGGGAGATCCGCGGTAAAAAGAAAAGCTGACGCTCAGACGAAAGAGAAAGAAAAATCTCTACATTTTTTTTTTTCATGCAGCAAATTGTTAGGGTGATAAATTTTTCTTATTCTCATGATATGCATGAGTGAACATGTATATCGAACCCTGCGGCAAGATGTTTTACTTATTCTCGACCTCGGTGAGATTGCAAATTTGCCAAATCATATCTGCGAGCTCAGGCGTGATCAGTTAAATTGCAGGGCATCGTGTAGATCATGTAAATAAATGTATCAGAGTGATTCCAAATTACAGGAGACAGTGTACAAACAAATTTTAGGTTTTTATAACATTTTATTCTACATAAATACTTCAATAATGATATAAAAAAAAAAAGGATTAAAATGACAAATAACTGTCGTCGACAATAAAAGCACAATTATATATAGAGTCAATCTCAAGTTATTGATGTAGTTAAAAGTTTTATTAATTACATACATCAGAACTGAAAGTTATCGCATATAAACTCAATTAATTAATTACAACTTGGATTGAACCAATAATTAGTCATTTAATTACGGACGGAGTTGATAAGGAATTAAATCTATAATAAATTTCTATTATTCTTTTAAATCTGACAATCATACTTCACCAGAAGAAAAAAAAAAAATCAAAAAAGTACATTTTTATATCTAACAGGGATAAATTTTTTTTTTCCAGTTTTTTCTGGTAAATTCTATGATTGGTTATGTGATGATCCTTGTTTTCTAGTGTGGCTATAGTTCGGATGTACTGTCAGTGAATTTAATTGTGATCTTGATGAGCGAAGACGTGGAAGACTAACTCTGTGAGCTTTTGAGCCTTTTGATAGGATACTTTTTTTATCCAAATTCACCGAACGTTCACTAGGGTTTCCTATTTTTCTCGTACTGCCCACGATTTCAGTATTGTTAGCTGGCGTTCCAACGTTCTCTGGTTTTGTAGTCGTTGTTGAATTCTTTAATATAAAAAAAAAACACAGTTTTCTCATCCAAATTGCTTCCATTTATCCAAAATTAATTTTTTTTAATCTTAAAAATTCTTTTAGAAATTTTTAACTCTACTCACTATTGCTGGTATTTGAGTTACGGTAGTGCTGGTTGGTTCTTCGGTGGTGATAATTGGACTTGGAGTAGATTTTGGACTAATTCTTGTTGTAGCAGAATCTTCAAAAAATTTATTAAGCATTTTATTTCCATTTTTAATTATGTTTAAACGGTTTTTCTTGAACTTAACTTGTTTGTTTCTTTGCTAAAATCTTAGATGTAATGGTTTGACGTATTTTCTATATATAAATCGATTTATATGAAACTTGAAATATAAATATTTTATCGATAAAATTGTAGAATTAAACAGAATTTAAATTTAATATAAAAGTAAAAAAATATTTCAATGCTTTTTCTATCACAAAAAATTATAGTATGGTTTTAAAATTTTTTTAAAAATATAGTTACTATTTTAGAAAACTCAAATGTACAAAATAAAAAGAAGTAAAAAAGTTTTAAAACGGTTTTATTTAAAAAAAAAAACCGTTTAAATAAAAATTTTTTTTACTTTAATCTCTAAATACTTACTTGTGTAGACTTCAATGTTTAAATTTACATTTTGCACGGGTGGATTAGTCTTTAGATCGGGATTAAGCTGTGTCACTGATGTAAAAAAAAACAGTTAGATATTTTTAATTCAGTAAATAATAGAATACATTGCTAAATTCACTCACTGTCCGTGTTGGGATTGAGGTTTTGAGTGCCCGGCGCAGTTATCGCGGCCGTGGCCATTTCAATGAGTTTTTTGTTATCCTGCGATCCATCGGTTTGCCCACGATCCAATCCGTATCCACTGGATTGACCATTTGTATCCTCCTACACAAATATTTCTGTTAATAGTTTATCGATTTAGTACAGTAATATTTAATTTTTAGAGTGTTGTTTTTTTTTTATTATTTAAAAATTTTAACTCACTTTTCCATTCAAAACCAATCCGTACTGACAATTCTCCTCTTGACCGTTTGGTTTCATGGAAAAGAGATACATTCGCAACATTGGTGTATTTTCTGATCCACATACAGGACATTTGTGGTTGGATTCCAAGGCTTGATTAATCGATGGAACCTCTTCTACTGGAGCTTGAAAATTTTCGAATAGTTGGGTGTTTTGATTGTTGTTATTTATTACTGGCTGCTGTTGGTTTTCGTCTAGTAATTGGCATTCTAGGCAGTTGGGTTGGTTTGATTCGTGATTTTGATAATTGTTGACTGGGTAGTATTGATATTGAGCGTTGGGATCGCTTCTTGGGTCGTTTTCGTACGGTACAAATTGGTATTGGCTTGACAAGTCCATCGGCATGCATTGTGGACACGGTTGTTGTGGGTAATATTGCATTTGGCCAATTTGTTGTTGTTGGATATCGTAAATATATCGGTTGTCCACTATTTCCGCGGGTTGTTGGGGATTGTAGTTTGCAGGTGGATTGCGATAACGTGTTTTATCCAACGAAATTGGATTTCCATTTACTGGACGTGTTAACGACCAGAATAACGCCAAAAGCTAAACAGATAAATAAACAATTCGACAAGTATTTTTCTTTTATTAAAAAAAGACTATAAATAAAAAACAAAATTTCGTGAGAATAAGAAAAAAAATACATGAAACTTAAAATTTTTTTGGAACTAGATATTTTGTCAGGAAATTTAAAAATTAAATTTTTACTAACAGTTCGATTAGTTGGATATGTTTTTTGACTGTTGAATGAATTTTTTTATGACAAAAAAAAAAAATGCTTGAATTTATGAAAAAAAAATTTCAATTTTTAAAATTTTCATCATTTATAATTTATTATCGATTAAAAAAAAAAAAATTCAAAATCAGATAATGCATATTTTACTATAATTGAATTCGTTTAGTTATGGTTTAAAGGGAGATATATTTTTTAGTAACTTGACTTACCAAGGGACTTTTATTCATGATGTTCTGCTTGGGTCACAGTCAGTGTAGGACTGAGGCTAAGACACTTACATTTTGCCAAGTGGGCTTTGAAAAAAAGTGCTGACAAGTGAGTGTGTTTCACATTTCAACATTTCCATGTATTCATGTCTATTTTATGTCATTGTATATATTTCACAACGGAAATATATATATTTGTTTTCTATATTTTATGGGTGAATGTCAAAATAACAACGTCAATAAATAGTTTTTTGATTTGAATATAAAATTTATGAATACTATACAGTGAGATTTTAGGAGATTCTGTGAGTTTGAGAGGGCTTTTCTGCTATATAGTGGCATTTAGCTTATATACTGAAGTAAATTTATGAATACTATACAGTGAGATTTTAGGAGATTCTGTGAGTTTGAGAGGGCTTTTCTGCTATATAGTGGCATTTAGCTTATATACTGAAGACTAGACATATTCTTCAGACCGTAAATCCCACTGGAATATAAGAAGCTGCGTTAATGCATTCATTCAAAAGTTTTTATTCTTGTTTTTTTTTTTTTTTCGTTGTGGTTATATATTTTTTTTTGTTTCTTTTCCGCTTTTTTTGAATTCTTTCTCTCCCGATTACCTTTTAAACTTTATTTTCGTGCTCTTTGCATATTGCAAAAGTCAGGGCATTGACTTTTGCTCTTTTTTTTTTTATTATTTATTGGATTATTATCTTTTTTTTTTGTGGCACATTCCAAAGCCATTTGTCATTTAGTCTGATTTTTAAATTGTCGACAACTTGACGAAAAAAAAAAATTATAGAGCCCTCATTTATTATGATGACGCTGAAATTATTCGACATTTTTCATTGCCACACTTTTTTTTTTTCACGGAAATTATCAAGTTTTAATCGGACATAAAGAATAAAATTTGTTATAAATTTTTTTTAAAAACCCGTTCTAATAAAATGTTGAAGAAAAAAAAATTTTTTTTAAACGTTTTATTGAGATTTTTTTATATAGTAAAATATATATGAAATTTTTGTCATAGTTCATATTTGAAATATTCCGTGAATTATCGTGTGAATGTCCGGCACGACTTTCCCTTGAATATTTTGATAGATATTTGAATTATGATGAAATTATCTCATGTTATATTCAGTTGTCAAAGTGGAAATGCTTCTATAAACTCGAATTTAATATTATATTAAGTAGAAATATTATTTATTGCACTTTTGATTAATTTTTCAATCACCTATCTACTTTTAACGCAATTTTTTGTACTTATTTTCCATAAATTTACGGTTTAGGGGTGTGCGACGGTCTTTAAAACGACGCTCTGCGGGTTGCAAATTTTTTTAGGGCTCTTCAGACAAATACAACTATAATAACAATTTGTTTGCGAAGCAAAACATCTAGCAGTATATTTTTAAACTCATCCTAAACACAGTAAAATATGATTTTAATGTTTAATCAAATGAAACATTAATAATACTCTCTAAATATCGCTTACGCGCGTTTAGCATTAGAGATGCAATTGGATATTCAATTATTCTACTGTTTATAGTTCATTTTGCTATTTTATATCACTGTAAATTAATAATTAAAGTATTAGTAATAAGGTTGATTATTTAACGTCATAAATATAATGAAAACTAATTTCAGGTTGCGGATTCGGTACGTGATGCCGGCGGCGCACCTGACACTACGTGAGGAGGACGTGGTGCGTCTGACCCTGGAGTTTCTTCACGGCCGTGACCTTCACATCACGCAGCTCTCGCTAGAGCGCGAGACAGGCGTGATAAATGGTCAGTACAGTGACGACGTTCTATTTCTGCGTCAACTGATTCTCGACGGACAATGGGACGACGTTATCGAGTTCATTCAGCCGCTGGAGGCGTTGCCAGACTTCGACATGCGCAAATTTACTTACTCGATCCTGCGTCACAAGTATGTCGAGCTGCTGTGTATCAAATCCGAGGCAAACATCATCGCTGGCACCAACGGCAGCGTCGACAACGCCGTGGAGGAGGTTGTCAAGGTTTTGAGTGATCTTGAGAAGGTCGCGCCCTCCAAGGACGAGTACAGCAGTCTCTGCTTGCTCCTGACCCTGCCCAGACTCACTGACCACCTTCAGTACAAGGACTGGAACCCCAGCAATGCCAGGGTTCAATGTTTTCGCGAGGTTCATCCGTTGGTAGAGAAATTTCTGCCTGGAGACAGAAAGACTGACCCTAATCATCCTCTCAGCTCGGCGAAAAATGATAGACTCATACAGCTTATTATTAAAGGCATCCTTTACGAGTCCTGCGTTAATTATTGTCAAGCCAAGGCTACGGGGTCAAAAGAAAGCGAACAAGTAAGTAAACAAAACGAAAATCAACCAAATAACTAACATATGCATTTTTTAATTGTAAATATCTCGACAAATACGATTCGTGGAAAAAATGTTCATCAGATACTTTTTGTTTGGAATTTAATAAGCTATAAAAGAAATTATTAGGAAAAATTTCTTAGCTCTAATATTTTTCGAGTTATTTAAAAAAAATCAAAAACTTGTTTAAATGTTCATCTCGATTGTTTTTTTTTTTTGTATTTTAATGTTTAACTCGAAAACTATGAAAGATAGAAACAATAGTTATTAAATGTTTTTTGTAGAAAATTTAATAAACTAGAAAAAAAGTTATTAGCAAAAAATTCCTAGCTCAAATATTTTTCGAGTTATTATCAAAAAACAACGTTTAATAATTTTGAAATATACTTTTTTTTCTTCCTTGAAGTTTTTGCTTGATTTTATTAAACAAATTTTATGTTTTCCAGGTAGAAATGAGTTTTTCGAGGCTTCTCGATGGATCAGTGGGTTTTAGCGACTCAGACCTCAGTTTACTGTCATGGCTGCAAAGTATTCCACCTGAGACATTTGCGGTGCCGTTTGCACAGCGAACATTAAACGTCGACGTGGAGAGATTAGAACGGCCATCCTTGGAGACCTCTTGGACGGAGCACATGCTGATAACACCAATAAAGCCAAAGACCTTTCCGCACAGCGCCATGCCGTTTACCCGGCCAAGATCCGCGGCAGACATGATGTCACGAAGTCTCGTCCCAACTTTGGAAGCAGGCTTGGGTCCACGAAGTCCTGGACCCCGGAGC
The DNA here is from genome assembly GCA_002156465.1 of Macrocentrus cingulum. Taxonomy (NCBI): domain Eukaryota; kingdom Metazoa; phylum Arthropoda; class Insecta; order Hymenoptera; family Braconidae; genus Macrocentrus; species Macrocentrus cingulum. Next base: position 27,517 of record MVJL01000199.1, on the reverse strand, counting down.
ACTACTATACCCTCGGCAGCTCTGATGGCTCTGTCAACAGGCGACATTAATCCCATGTCTCGATCGTCTTTTGCCAGTTTTCACCTGACAGGATTCAAAAACAACAAATTGATGAACACAAGTGTCGATAGATTGTTTGAAAATGAAGGCGATGTTTTTCTCAGCTCGAGTTACGCTGAATTCCAGCAATTGCCGTCAATTTCCGAGACTATTGCCAATGCATCGCAGCCAAAAATCCCCATCAGAGCACGTGGACAGTCGCTCAGCCCTGACGGTAATTTTCTTTTTCATAATTAACCCGATAAATTGTATAATTTCATTTTATTTATCAGGTAAAATTGATCCTTCCGCGGCATCTACACCTGAGCGACGTGCACCTGGTCGCGAGTCACCTGCCTTATCGACTGCAAGAAGCTCTCGCAGAGATTCGCTCGCAGATAAGCCGCAAGTGGGGAAAATTCCTGAACCAACACCGATGTTGGCACGTGGAATTGTTGGCGAGAATCTTGATCAGAGCTACAATGGTGATTTGTTCAAGGAATACCAAAAACAAAAACAAAGACTGCAGGAAACGATTCAGCAGAAGGAGAGAGAACGAGACGAGCTTGTGCGCCAGCTCTCGGTGCCCATTTCCGCTCAATTGGTCGATAACAGACTGCAAAGTGAGAGGTAAATGTGTTTTTTAACTTGAAAACAAACGGTTAAATGATATAAAATGAAAAAAAATTAGACTTTTAAATGTTTTTCGCGGTGAAATAGAGATTGAGAGAGCTTTTGTTGTGGTTTTAAATCTCTCTGGAAGCTCAAAAATAGCCGTTTAGTCTAGACACACGTGTGCGAGAGCGGCGGCGCCCGATTGTGAATGGTAAAAATGGCCGGAAAATTATTTTTGTCGACGGATGTATTTAATGTTGATTTCGTGGCGGGTGGCGAGTGTGTTTAAGGCTGTCGTTGGATGGGATTTTTTAGGCTACGGTAGAGTTAACGTGTGGACAAAGTGAAATTGCTTTGGTTTTCATGTACGCGCGCACTCGTTAGTGTCGTGTAATAAGTTAAAATAACTGCCGCGTGAGATGTCAATGTCTGTGCTTCCCGGACTGCTTGTATTGCTGAAGGAATGGGTGGGCAGTGACTCGCTTGCTTCTGCGTATTCTTATTTTTGTCCTTCATTCAGTATTACTCATCACCTTGCCTTTGAACGATAACGAGTCGTAGAGACCAGTGTGGCATTAATATTCCTCAGGCGTTGCTAGTTCTTGAATAACTCGCGGCCAATGACTGTTCTATGATGAATCTGCTTGGAAAATATTCTATTACTTGTTTATATTAACTTTGAGGAAGAATTTAAAAATATCCAATGTCAGAAAATTTGTTTTGACGGAAAATTCATTTAATTTCTTTTATTATATCCAACTAATGCAAATATTTTAATGATAAATTTATCGGACTTTAAATTAAAAAATAAAATTGATAGTGGTTTTTAAAATTCGGAAATGAATTAGTAATAATTATAAATATAATCAAAATAAATTTTCTTGCATTTGAGTGAAGTAATCGTTGAAAATTTCGTTAATATCGTGTCACTATTGTGTTTTCATGGTGTTTTTTTTTTTTTTTGTTGTTAATTTGGTAACTAAGCGAGATATCGACGAAGGTCATAAGAGTAAAGTAATTGAAAATTAAATTTTCTACAAAAAACGTAGGATACACTTTTTGATTATTTTGCTTTGTTTTTGAGATATTTCAAAAAATATAAATTCCATGAAAATAATTATATCTCAAAATCTTAAAGAGATAAAAAAAAATTTAATTTATGTTTTTTTGTAGGAAATTTTATCGCCAATAATTTAACTCTTATGGTATTTGTTTATATCTTGCGTATTTAGAGAGTTATCGGCAAAAAACTAAAAATATCGCCAAATCTGCGAAATATTCCGGGATTTCTTGAAAAATTTTTTAAATAAAAAAATTTATGTTTACCAGAGTTCAAAGTACATAAGTATATTAAATATTTTGGTAAAAATATTCTGTTGGATGGATTTTTCACGAAAAAAAATTTTTTTTTTTATATTTAAGACGCGATATGAAGCGATATTGTCTTGTCAAGTTTTTGGGTATAAAAAACTGTATTTCCATTTTTAAATGGATGTCCCTCATTAATCCTACGTGAATTAGTTGATAAATTTGTCGGGGAAGTAGAAAAAAAACAACGAAAGAGAATTTATCATCCATGTGAACCGGATACCGGATGTACGGGTGAAATCGTACGTATAAACACGTCAGCATTCTTCCATTAACCATTCCCATTGTCCTATGGCCGCCGATCATGTCGGATCGTGTCCTCGTGGGTCAGGAAGACGCGAAGGCCAATACAAAAGCAACGAATCAATATACAATTGAATATCAACAATTTTCTTTTGCTAAAAATTTTTCCGTCGCAGAACCTTCACATTATTCTCATTCAATCCACCTACAACCTGCATTCTAATGCATTCCGCGTTGTATATAATTACCGCAGATATTTCATAACAACCTGACACAAAAACAGGACAACAAAAAAATTTACAAATCGATCTTTTTCCAAATATCTTGTAAACCATTGACCTGATCAAAATTTTTGATAGGACCATTTTTGAAGCTCGAAAAATTATCTATAAAGAAGATTCTCTTCAAAAATTTCCCAACTCAAGTAGTTTCCAAGATATTTTCAAAAATCAAAATCCAACTAGCCTCTCAGCAAATTTTTAAGTTGAAAAATACCGATTTTTATCTTTAAATATCTCGTGAACCATCGATCTGATCAAAATTTTCGATAGAATCATTTTTAAAGCCTGAAAAATTATCTATAAAAAAGATTCTATTCAAAAATTTCCTAACTCAAGTAGTTTCCAAGATATTTTTAAAACTTAAACTATCCTGTTAAAAAAAATTTTCAAATTGGCCAATATTCTTCTTAAAAATTTTCTCCAGTCATATAGCGTAAATTATCTGGTAATATTCGGAATGAGAATGTGCCAGAAGATTTAATGCTTGAAAGTAGGAACATTTAAAATAAAGGAAACATATAACGGCCGTTGGAGTGTAGCACGATGATGCGACAGCTGCTAGATGCCTTCCGTAAAAGCGTATCGTATCTCTCGCACGCTGTTTCTATTATCTGTCTCTGTATAATACCTCAGGCCTAGATATTTAGTCGCACTTGATTACAGCCATACATTATCACACGCTCATTGTTTTTAAGACGCGCTTTCTAGGCCATTTTACATTTACGCGTTCATTCTCGATAAATTATCAGACTCTCCACTGCTCAATTACAATTCATCTCTGTCTTAAAACTTTGAATGATTTTTTTTCCTACCCAGAGACGAGGTGCACTGACTTTACATGCTGTTTATGATCCGCTCGCAGCATCAGCAGACGAGTGCAATGAAAGCCCGCCACTGATAGAGGCGTTGGCTAAGATATAGTTTTGTTGCGAGTGAATACTATGAGGGAGCCGAGTGCCTGCCTCACTCACTGGCTGTTGATGCCGGCTCAGTACTTCGCGTTGAGCTTCCCCAGAGGTGGTAGTGCCTGCAGTGGCTCGTCGCAAAATAACCTTTTACATCGTTTCTTTTATTTACAAACATTTTTCTCGCTTAAACATGTGTTGAAAAAATTTTACAATGCATTAAAACCAATCATTCAACCAAGTATTACTGTAAAAAAATTATTTCCATCTGTTTTCTTCGGTGAATCGTGATTAAAATGTATCATAAACCAACTGTCCCTCGATTTCGCATCGCAGAACGTGTGAGTGTGTCTGTGAACAATCGTCCGGTTTATGGATGTAAATATCACGATCATCTCAGCTCGTGCAGTGCGAGGAATTCCATTGAGACGCAAAATCGGTAATTTTTCTAGGGAAAAATACACATTATTTCATAATTGAATGTTGATGGGATAGAAAAAAAATTTTTTTTGTGTTGTTGTTGCTCTTGGAAGATGTTTTAGGGTTTTTTTTTTAACTGTTAGTAATTTCAGTGACATTGTGGGGAGTTGATTGTCAACTTTCGGAATTTAATAGTTAGGTTTCACGATATTTTTTCTACGGGAAAACCTATGATTGGTGATGAGACGCTCGATACGGATCTTTAATTGTGATTGAAAGGCTGTGCTATTAATTTGAAAGCTGATGTTTTTATAGGATGGTTTATGAGCCCATGAAAAATTACTGTGGTTAATGTAAATTTTTTATTTTTATTTCAGTGCTGCACATGTGCGGAGCAAAGGACCCTCGCCGGTTAATCCGGGAACACCCAACAGATCTGGTATTCAGTCACCAAAACCAACACTCAATGGCTCCGATCCTATCTCGTAAGTTTTTTTAAATTAATTAAAATTATCTCATTTGAATAATCCGATTTGTTATTGTACTTTCATTACAAAGTTTCCTTCATGTTTAAAATAATATTATTGTTTTAAGATGTTTTTTATCACATAGTATATTGTATGACAATAGTATATTGTGTGACAAGTGCATAAAGGCGACAATTTTTTTGAACATAATTTCAGATATAATTGTTAAAAAAAAAATCATCATTTTGAACATAATTTCAGATATAATTGTTAAAAAAAAATAATAACAACAATAATAAAACGCTGTTTAATTGAGGAAAAATCTCATTACAAGTGGAAATACGGTAATTAAAATTCTACCACCAAAAAAAAAAAAAAAAAACAAGAATTTCACTCCGCTTTGAATTTTTTTTTTTTTTTGGTCAATATTTTGAGAAGTAAACGTTGGGAAATTTTTATCAATAGTGACTGGGTGATGCTTCAGCTTAAACGTTAACTAAAGTTGGTAAACATAGATTTTTTCTGTTTACAGAAGACACAATTCCACAGCGGGTAGCGTGTACGACTCGAGGATCCAGGAGGGCCACTATGACACAGTAAAGCCGGTTAAGGTAAGTGGGAAAAAAACTAACACTTGTATCTAATCTTCATTGGTAATTAGTGACTGTTTTAATGGTGGTAATTACCCGCCTCAATTCGTTATTTCGTCCAAGGTTTTCAATCTAAACAACTCAAACACCAAATTTAATACGAGTAAAAAAAAAAAACAATTTTCATCCTAAAAAGTAAATGAGAACAAACTCATACATAGATCAAGTGCAATTACGTCATTTTTATATAAAAAAAAGTAGCAAAAAATACTTGGAAAAAATTCAATGACACTGCAATTGATTTTTATCCGTGTTGAGGTTGAAAAAAAAAAATTGTATTTTTCCTCTTGATAATTATTTTTTATATGTTTAAATGTTTTTTCTCTATTTTTTCTTGTGATAACTTTTTTGGGAGGGAATTAAAAATTGAAATATCGTGTTGAAAGTTTGAAAAATATTTTTTTTTATGCCGGAAATTAATTTAATACGATGATTGAATAATTCCAAGTGGCGTGGAATTCAATTTGATTCACTAATTGCGATAATAGAGACAAACCAGACATGACAATTGATCTAATTTTCTATCATTGACTCTATGCACGCATATCTTAATAAATTAAACGTTATCCTAAGGATTTTTAGTTCTGCTATATTACCCGAAGAAAATTCGCGTACAGTTGACGGTATTGTTGCATTTGCATTTCAATATAATCCCGTCGAATGGAACAACAAAAAAAATATCATCCAGCACTTTACGAACTAAAATCGAGTATTTCTCAGAACACCTATCAGCTTGTGCATAAATATCCATACAATGATACGGTAAATATAGTGTGTGTTTCAAGAAGAAAAAAAAAATAAAATTCTTTAGAAGTCGCAGATTATTTTTAAACCATTACAATTGCCATTGCTCTTTTCGGTAATCGCGCTGACTCAACGTATGTCAAGGCCTCTAACAAAAGATGAATATTTTTTTTTTTTCACAGTAAAGAAAAAAATTCAAAAACATTGCAATTGCAATTACCCATTTTCCTTAGTATTTTTCTACGTATTCTATGTGGCAATGACGCAATTCTAGCATACAAATAAATGCGAGTTGTTTTTTTTTATTTGCCAAATCGATGGGATTACGTGATGCATCCAAAGCAAGCAGTTGTGTAGGCTTTTAAATTAACATTTGTCTTACTTCCTATGTCATGCTGTGATACATTAGCAATTATTTAGAAACACGGATGAGATTCATGAACGAACGTTAGATTAGTAATGAAAATAATTTTTTCGGAATTTTTTTCAATGATTCTAGTTGTAATAACGGTCATTTGATATTATTGTTTATTCTGTGGTTTGTTATTAAACTACAATACTTGACATCAAGGCAAACATGTGTTAGGTATGTAGGTGTAAAAGAAGTGTTCTCAGTAATCTAATATTCAACGTGTTGCTTCGACCACATCTTGATCGTGACAATTAACCGTGACCTTGCTGTCAAAGTTATTTCCTTTTCAATTTAAATAATTTATTCTAAAGAATATTTTTTAAATATTTCTTTTTCCATCAGAATGATTATCGGTAATTAGAGGATTCTCAATTGTTCATCAGTGTCATGCTCTAGAAGTTGCTCGATAGAGCGAGAAAATAAATGTTGAAAGGGGTAAAATGATTTGATTGATAATATTAACGTGTAAATAATTGTTGAATAGGTGAAAGTAAATGTGAAATTTGTGTGTTGAGTGAATTTTTCATGAGTTGGATATACAGAGTGAATGGCCGCTGAAGTATTTTCACTGCTGTAGGATTATTATATCGTTTGATGAGTAGCATTCTCTCGTGTTTGCCTATATATTGACTCACGAGGCAATTCTTCTTCGTAGTGACGTTTCTCATCGTATGCTTCCTCTCGCGCGGTAAACTTCTCTCGTGCACGTGGACGTGTATGACCCGTTACGTACGCGAGGCATGTCTGGCCCAGAAAGTCGGTCAGACTCAGCCTCACTTTTTGCACGACTAGCAACGACCCAGAATTGTTTATTTCTTAACATTGTCTTTCATAATTTTTCTTATTATAAGAATAATATAATATTTCTGATAATTACATTGAACAAATAAAAATTATTCATGAAATTTGTTCAAGGAAAGTCAGATTATCAGTATTTATTTTATGTCTTTAAATAATGACATATATTATGTCATTATTTCGCGATATTTTGACAGTTTTTTTTTTATTTTTGAAAGAAAAATTTAAAATTTTAAGAATGTTTTTTGCACAATAGAATGTGCTCTAAACTCGCTTCAGTTTAATTACTGTTAATATTTTTTTGTTTTGTTTTTGACACTTGAATTTTTATTTTAAAAAACTTTTATTTTGTCCTATATTTTTTTATTTAGCTATAATCAATGATTTATTTCTATTTTTTACTCAATTTTTCGATAAAAACATTTGAAATTGATCATAATGTGTTTATTTATCAATAAGACCGTTTTTTATTTAAAACTATCGATTAAAACTCAATGTGTTTTTTGAATTATGAATGAAAACTACTGCGATATACAGTATTTGTAAATAATTCAAATTTTTTTATAACAATAACTAAAAAGGTTCTATGGTTTCACCATTTATTTAAAATCATGAAATAATGACGTCATAATTTCGTATAACAATATATTTGACAGTTGTTGATTTTTTTTTAAATTAAAAATTTTAACAGTTTTTTTAATCAATTTTTTTTTTTTATTTGTAATAAATGAGTAGATACAAAAATTAAGGGCATATTAAAAAAAAAATTTTTTTTTCTAAGTTTTCATATTCAACTTACATTTTTTATTTCTACGTAAATATTCCAAAAATAGTTTGAAAAAAAAAAAAACCCACTTTAAAAATAATAATTAAATTTTTTTCTGTTTCATCGTTTCGAATATCAATGAGAATAATAGAATTGTAAATTAGTCTAATACAAAATTAACATCAATACACTTATCAGAATAAAAAAAAAAACTCAAGTTTGACCTAATATGGAGCCTTCGCTTAAGCCAATCTGGTGGGGATGAACGTAGAGACCCCTTAGCCGCCACACGCTCTCCCTTCTCAACACAGTACTGACTGGGACGCGTGTTAAGTCGCATATATCCGTTCAATGTTACGCGAGATTTCCTCGAGTTTACAGTCAATTCAGCGTGACCAGTTGATTCGCGCAGTTAAAATTACTCAACACAGTGTAAACACAAGTGGCAAAATCCATCATAACAGCAAAAACCTGACGGGAAACGACGAAAAAACGTAAATAAAAAAATGGCTCATCAGCAGGGAGCTATCCGGCGATTGGAGGCGCTATTCAGAGACGTGAAACTGGAGCACGAGCACCAAAACCCGGACATCATGAGGATCGAACGTAAGATCGACCGATGCTGCGACATTCATGGAAAGCATGCCAAGGAGAACTGCACAAATCGTCGGGGCTCATTGAGCGCACTTTATCCAAGAAAGGACTCGTGGAATCGACGGGACAACTTGAATTTTATTGGCAATACCCTGGGACGACGCAGTTCTCTGGGTTTGCCAACGTTAAAAAAAGAAATTCACCCGTCAACCTTTCCAAACACTCTGCGCCGAGATCCCCTGGCAGCTTCAACAGGTGCTATCAATCTCTACCGCAAGGATTCAAGTGGTTTAAGCCCTCGACCAGACAGTCGAAATTATCTGAAGAAGGAGGCACCTCTCCGGCGCGATTACGTCGCCAAATCCATGACTAGCCTTCAGCGCCCGTTGCGACGTGATTCCCTGGACAGTACCAGCGTCTCTGGAGCCTTTGACACGACGGATGGAAGCATGAAGATCGAGCAGAGTGACAGGAGCGTATCAAGTGGAAATTTAAAAAGCTGTCTTGCCGGATCTAACGGAAATCTACGCAGTCACTTGAGTGTGACACTGAAAAGTGATGCTCTGCATGGATCCAATGGCAATTTGAGGAAGGATCGCATTGATTATCCTAGTGTTTATGGTGCTAGACGAGTTTCTGTTGATCGCCGAAGATTTTCAACTGATTCCTTGGATAATTTAAAGAGAAATTCGTGGGATCCAGGCCGTAGAGGATCTTCCGGATCTTCTGGCGGCTGGGACGATCCCATTTGGGAGGAAGGCACTCAGAAGGTAATTCCTCTTGGCTTCATGTGCCTTTTAATGACGCAATTGTTTGTTCTGTTGAGCATTTCAGTGGGATTGCCGGGAATTATTAAGTATGATCTCACGACGATTGAATTTATTTGATTGTAATGACTGTTGGGATAAATAAAGCGGCTTATTTTCACAAATATCTAGCTTATTATGATAGTTGGGTTAGTTTTGTATAGGAACTTTTTTGTAGATCTTTTTTTTGACTACAAAAAAGAATCAGAGTAAAATTTCTCTCAGTTCAATGGTTTTCGAGATATTTTGAAAAAATAAAAAATTTTTTTTTTTTTCGCTCGATTTTATAGTAGGATGTTTATGATGGTGTTTTAGTGGATAATAAAAAATTTTTTATAGCGTAAAATGAAGATTTATTTTAGTTGGCTATTGTTGGTCAGGGTTCTTTTGGAAATTATTGAGATTATCCTTGAATTCTTTGTCATTCTCATGACCTAGAACGCGCTTGGGAGACTTTTTAGTCATCTGACGATGTCGATTACGTCACAAGTCGCGCCTTGCATGGCTATAACAGATGCCTAGTCACTTGATTAGTCATTGGTGGCAAAAGCAAAAGTAGATTGGATGCCATTTTAATTGAGTGGATGATTCTTTGGCATTTAAAAAACATTTTTTTCGTCATATTTTTGTAGAATTTATATTAACGACTCCTCCTACTGGCGATTTAGTTGCTATTTATTTGACTTAAGTTTCATAAAAATATTTAAATAATTCTAGTCAGGTTGAAATTGATTTTTTTTTTTTTCCTTTTTAAATATGTTATGGAATCTTTGATGTTTATATATGTGTTCTTCCTACACATTACTGAATATGGTTTGTTTTAGGTGGGATTTTTTTTTTTTATTGTGAACATGTGTTGGCATTGATAATTATGTATATATGATGGATTTGTAGGCAGGTTTGTAGCAGTTTCTCAGAATTAATTAGAGGGTCGTAAATATATTTTTTTTTTTTTCTTGATTTGATGATGCTGAGACTCTCTAATTAGTTTATTTTATTTGGCTGGAACAAATCGACTTTCCTTTGCCTTTACAGATGGTTTCGCACGGCGAATCATCAAGTATAATCGCTTTTCACATAGGATATATGTATATGTTGAGACGTGCGTGGGATTCCAGGGCAAAAATCTGTAACAAGCTTATTTATACATATATATCTGACCTGTATGATCTGGGAATTAAAGACTTCTATAGCCTTTCTAATGTTTATCATTCCTTTACAAAGACAATTTGTAATTTTGCCACATTAATCATTCTGTCTGATTTTCTGAATACAATATATAGATATGTGGGGGGGATAAAAGTGAATTTTAATTTTATTAAATTATACAAAGTATAATTCAGTTGTTGGGAAAAATTTTATGGAAAATTGAGAAATTTGATATAAAAAAGTAACTTTGCTGGATTAATATATATTTCAATTTAAGTTTAATTGAGAGTTTATAGTTTTTAGAATTTTTTACCTAAAAAAATTTTTTTTTTAATAACATTTTTTGTTGTAAAATGAAATTTTACACAATTTTGATGGGAAAATCATCGGATTTTATGGAATTTTCATTAAGTTATAATGTTAAGATCTTAGAATTCAAATTTTTAAAAGTATTTTTTCAAAAACTTGATTAAAAAATTTTTTTTTAATCAAAATATTAACAAAATCTTTCTAACATGAAAAATACTGTTGAAAAAATTTTTTTCTTTATGATTTTGATTAATAAATGATCAAATTTTGTTGAATATTAATATTCAATAAATATTTTTTTATTCTAAATATTTTTCAAAAATTAATAAAGTCATTTTTTGTTGTATAATAAAATCAGATTCTATCCAACTAAACAGAAAAAATATTTCAAAAAGTTCTTTTTTAATGACAAAATTTTAAATTTAATTAAAAAATAGTCACATATTATACGACTTTGAATTTTTAAACATTAAGTTTATGTCGAAAATATATATAAATTTTTTTTTTTTTTTTCAATTAATTATTTTCGATTTAGTCATAAAAAAATCAACTATCGTCATACTAAAATTCAAATAATATACTAAAGTATAAAAAAATTAATAAAACCAACTGTTAAAATTTTTTTTCAGTAGCTAGAAAGCTAATTTGAACATAGAAACTTACTGAATTCTGCGTCTGATGAGCGTAGGTGCCAGTTTTGTGCCATTTGTTTTTTTTTTTTTTTCAATTAATTATTTTCGATTTAGTCATAAAAAATTAACTATCATCATACTAAAATTCAAATAATATACTAAAGTATAAAAAAATTAATGAAACCAACTGTTAAAATTTTTTTTCAGTAGCTAGAAAGCTAATTTAAACATAGAAACTTACTGAATTCTGCGTCTGATGAGCGTAGGTGCCAGTTTTGTGCCATTTGTTCTACGTGCGTGAACGATTGATCGTAGCCGCAGTAAAATAGTGGATACCGTTATCAACAATTGTTGCTTATTGACATATAAACGCGACGTGAGGAGACAGAATGTACTGGCCATTGCAGACACTCTGATGGCGGCTTCAGTGATCACTCTGATCTTCGAGGAAGAGCAAGCCTTATGGCTCGTTGCTCGACTTTGTGGTTCTCATTTCCGCGCCACGATGTCAGGGATAACTCGCACGAGGTAGGGAGTGGTTTGAATATTTTCTACCCACCCAAATTGACCCATTATCTTCGGCTATTTACCCCAAAAAATTGGACGCAATTTATTTAACATTTTTTTCTGGTGGGAGATTTTTTTTTTTACACGACATTTCCTGGAAGACGTAAGTTCTGATTACACCTTTCTGCTGTCTGCACATTGAGTTACAGTTCAAAGAAATATCAGGAAGTTAATTTAATTTGATTTTTATTTTACTTTTATTAATGATAAAGTAATTTTCAAATTTTCAATTGAATTTTTTAAGGTTTAAAAATTTTTTTACTTGATTAAAAATTTTTTCAAAGCAGAGAAAAAGTTTTTTGACTACTTCCTGTTAATTGTTCTTGCGTGGAATGCCGATTACAATCGCTAGAGGTATTATTTATCGTAGAGTAGGAGTTGGCAGTGGATTGGGTGAAAGAGAAAGAGATTTTTGGGTATTTTGGCCATGCGGAAAGGGCAAAGACACTCCCGAGTGAGTCGCGTGCTCAGTAGAAATGGAAAGTTGTCTTCTAGACTCTGAAACACTCAAAGTTTCCGCCAGTTCTGTGCGGTGGAGGTGTTGTAAAAGGTAGCGGTGTTTGTTGTGTGTTGAATTTAGTTCTTATTCAAGTTTATAAATCAGCAGTCACACTTGAAACTTTATCAAAAAACTCTAGTTTTAACTTAAAATCACTGAAAACAATTTTTTTTTCTACTTAATATTGTATTCAGTTTTTTTTTATACATTTTATTTCACAGTTTGTGAATTTATTGACATAAAAAATGCGTTCATTGCAAAATTTTGAGACTATTTTAAACTACATGCTTTGGATGAGACGAAGGGGTGAATTACTTTTAGAGGATCGTGACGATTCACTTGAAAATATTGAGGTAATTAAATTTTCTTTAAATAAAATGGACTTTAGGCTCAGATTTACTTTAAATTGAGATCTCTTTTTTGAGATTAAGTAATTTTTCTGTCGATATCAATTCGTTTTTTTCATAGCGATAAAATGCAATGAGAGAAAAAAAAATAGAAAATCTGCTTTTTTCACTTAAAAAACGGTCGTTTTTGCTAATTGTCGATAGAACTGAAAAAAATTTCAACTGCGTACTTTCAAAATATTAGTTTTTTCGAAAAAAAAAAAATTTCAGCACGGCTAATGGAAAAAAACTGTATTTATTTTAGGACATGTGTGAAAGATATTTTGAAAGAAATTAAAATTTGAGAAATTGAACGATTTTTTTCATGAACTATTTGTTTGTTTTTTATTAATAACATTTTTCGAAATCTAGTGCCGTTTTTGAATTAATAAATGAAAAATTTTTATTTATTGTTCAAAAAAATGTTTAATTAGTGAAAGTTAGTGTTATGTTATAGATTAGGCGTCCTTCCGGTAACTGATGTTGAAATCGGAATTTTTTTTTCATCCCTACGATTACTTCAATCTTTTTCAAATAAAAATATTAAATATTTCTACTTGAAAATTCCTTTACAATAATATTTAACACAATTGCAACATAAATCCAGTAGAAACCAGTATAATAAATTTACTGATTGCAATTTCTTGTCGTGCTAGAGAATGCGTAGGTATATAATACGAATTCCATTTTTTTTTTACATAGAAAAAAAATTATACCAACTTGTTTTATTGTAAGTAAATGCAATCGAACATAAAAAAAAACTTTTGACGTTTATTACCGACTGAAACTACTTTTCAGCGGTCGGTAATAAAGAAAAATTTCTCTGTCGGCTCTAACAGCCTTCTGTTTTATCGACTTAAGGTAAATCAAATCGAAAAATGCGCGTCGATAACATATAATTTAATTCTGTCGAGGACATTGAAGAAACAAAATCGTCAGTTCAGGTCTGATGAGTATAGAGAGTGCGAATTGAATTACTCGGCTCCTTTCTCCTTCATTCTATGTCAATCATCAATATATAAAACTATAAAAAAAATAGAAACTCAATTTTTTTTTTTAGTTTTAGGAAAATTTCTGCGATAACGTATTTAATAAGCATCACGAATTTTACAGTTTATATGTTCTAGATAAATTTTTTATTTTCTAATTTATTCGATTTTTCGCAATGACAGGTAAAATATATAAATACGCAGGACCGGTCGCGAAGAATATTTCTCAGTTTAGTATAATATTGACTCATTTAAAGAAAGTCGGTTAAGCACGGACCCGTTTTTTTTCTGACTGTCAACTATGACCTTCATTTTTATCGTCGCAAATTTTTTTTAATCGATAAAAAAAATTTTTTTTTTCATATTAGCACACCAAAGTTTTGGAATTTATTGTATATTTTTAAATATTATGATTTGAGGGTAAAAAATATACGTTTTTTTTTTTTTGTAGATTTTCTTTATCAATGGGAAATCAACTTTCGCGTGTTCAAAATTACCTTGAAAAATTTTCTGACCGGATCTAAGTAATTTTCATCTTCCTCCATTATCACAAACTTTCTCTATATACTCGAATAGATGTGATCGATATGATTATGTATGTATTTGTATATATATGATGTATTTATCAACGACAAACGGGTCGAAACTTTATTGCAGACCAATCGACCTATATTTCTCCTACACGTCTGTTTAGTTGGCATGAGAGGACTCGCTTGAGTCGGTCCAATAGGTCAAAATTATATCCTTGTGAAATAATTTACGTGTATCATCGACTAACGATAAAAAAAAAATTTACGTACTTTTGCAACTTTTTTTTTTTGTATGTGTTTATATAGAGATAAAGTAGAGCGTGCAGGACATTTTTTTTTTATCTGCTGCACTCTCTTCACTTCACTTTTACCGACATAATTATATAATTTATTTTATCGCTTGGAAAATTATATTTATTTTGTGGATAAACCAATTTTATCGGGAAGTCATAAATATTCCAACATCCGTTGACAGGCTGGAAGAAATTGTTTGCAGGATGTAAAATCACTTCAATGCTAGATGACATTTTTTTTTGTTTTAGAAAATATACTGTAATTGATGTGCTAATTGTCGTTTAAATCGTTTCCGGGGGTGTTTATAGAAATTTTAACACCAAAACAACTCTAAATTTCTCCTTTAATCGCTTGGAAATTTTTTTTTTTTTTCATTTGAAATAATTTATTATTTGTTTGTGTTTCAATTGATTTAATTGGGTAATTTTTTAATCGAATAATAAAATGTATTTTTATATCTGAGAGTCAAAATTAATTCGAATTTTCGTGTTGTTTGAAAATTTCAATAGAAAAAAAAACTTTTTTTTTTTGGAGATGAAAAATATTTTTAAAATTATTTTAGACTGAAAAAATAGCGTTAGAAAATTTTTTCTTTTTTTAGAATTTATAAAGAATGTGCCCCAGTGGCATCAATTTCACTTTATAATTTTTTTTGTTTATAAATCAATGAATAATTTTCTATGTTTGAATTAATCATAAAGTTTATTTTTTATTCAATAGTAATAATATTCTCAATAGGGTACTAGAATAAATTTTTGAAATTTTCCATAGTAGATTTCACACTTAAATATCATACATCAAAAAATCAAACTCGAGAAAAAAAAATTGTTTAACTATTAAAATCTAAAAAATATCAAAAATTATTTAATAATGCTTACAATCAGTATAAAAATTTGGCCAATATAATTATAATTAAAAATAATGTCTCATTTTCTAAAATATATTTAAATTGCGTAAAAAAAAATTAATTAATTCCGCACAAAATTTTTTTTTCAGTCTGTGTAATCTATATGCAAGATATTTATAATTTTATAGGATAAAAAAAAAGTCTTTCATAATTTTACAATATTCCTAATTAAAAATGAATTACGAATATTATAGACATAATATTTAGTAAGGAGTTAACGACTTCCCCATATGTACAAAACTCTCTTATAAATGATCTGTACGTTCACTTCCGCAATGCGTTCGTATAGCGGCCCATTAAATTTTGAAGAAAAGAACCATATACAATACATATATATTCAGTCTATTTTCAGAAATATTGAACATCATTTAGGACAATAAATATCAAGTGAAAGTTTAATTCCCATCGAAGAATAATAAAAACAATCCATATAAGTGAAAAAAAAATTTTTTTCCTTTGGAATTTTAATTAAAAAAAAAAAAAAAAACTTTTACTCTTTTACATATAAAATATTTAATAATAGATAATTATAAAATAATAAAACTAATTGATCAGTTTAATTATAAAACAACTATATTTTATGTGACATTGCGAAAAATATTATTTTACGACTTTTCTGTATATAATTATCACAAAAATTATATTTTTCAAGTTATTAATATTTTTACACATTTAACAAACATGTGTAGAATTTTTTTTTTTTTCAAACTAAACAATAACTATAATATAAAGTATGTAATTTAAAATTGCAGGGGTGAATTATTTACTTTTACACTTGGTGAATGTAGAAAAAAAGTGGGGATTCTGTTGGAGAATAAGTGGGTCGTCCCTCGATGTCAGTTGAGGCACTTGAGCCGCGAGCGTTGCTCACTACACACTCGTCGTTTGTACTCGGATGAAAGCAGTTATCTCATTTAGTGTCACACAAACTAATTAACACTAAATTCCCCAACAAATTCTATTTCACAAATTTAAACCAAGCCCAATATCCGTAGTCTCTCATTTCCCCCCGAATAACCGGCCAAAAAAGTGCTGAAAAAAATTTGTTTTCCATCAATTTCTACTAGAATACCATCTTCAGTGTGTTTATCAAATAGAATTGTGCATGCAGCAATTAAAAGTGTAGTGAAATCGTGAGAGAAAATATTTCTACGTGATCATATTGTTCAGCCGGGAGTGTAAGAACTTGGGCTAAAAGAAAAAAAAAACAACAAATACCAAGTAAAAACGTGACTAAATTCACTTTAACATCATATGGATGAATGATTGGGGCATAGGAGAGATCGTAGTTTGAATTCTCATGATGGATTCCATTGGAAAGTAGTGAAAATCAAGCGAGAAATTTTCGGGACGTGTCCCCACAATTGTAACGCCTCACTAGAAATGGTGTAGTTATATTATTTCCTCATAAAAATTTCACTTTCCCCGAAGTTTGTCGCGTGTTAACCAAGTGAAATCACAGTTAAACCTGGAAAAAACCTTGATTTTCAAGTGACGACAATTAAATCAGAAGTCCAGAAGCTCCACTAGACTTGAGGACTACTGTCAGAGCTGGGGAAGCGTCGAGAAGTCGGTTTGGCAGCGATGGGGGACATTAGGATCTTAGATCCGAGGATGGATCCACGTTTTGGACCAGATCCAAAGCATCGCCCATGGCCAGCGATGTATAGGAATTATCCAGTGACTCGGGGCCCGTCTTTCTGCTACCGTCCAGTGCCGCTGGAGACGCTGACTCAGTGGATGAGCCCGCACATAGCACAGCACGACTACAACTACGTCGCAGCGCCGGTCAGGTCGAAAAAGTGTCGGGATTATTACTATTTGGCGCCGATGTATCAGAACGCCATGCCGCCGCCATCGGGAGTGCCGATTCAGGTGCCGCCAATGGCTTTGGGCCCTCGGATGATGATCATGGAGAAGCCTAGTAGGCCTGGGACCAAGACTTCGTCGACTAATGGCGCTAGCAGAAGCAGCGCTGCGCCTTGCACGTGCTCTGTTGGCCGGACTCGATCTCTCGAGGATGTTCGCAGTGAAGTTGTTGATTGGGAGGAGTACAATGATGAAAATGGCAATCGGATTAAGACCGCAAGTAAAAATGGAGTTAGACACACTAGGAGATCTATGGAAAATCTGTTGGAGGTCGATGATGAGCCTTGTGTCACGACTTTTAATAGGAGTAAGAGGTGCAGCCAAGCTGGGAAGTTTAGGATTGAGGAGATTAAGGATTGCCCAAGGCGAAAGGGAAGCTATATGGTTCGTTTTAGTCCTCGGATATAGCTTGTAACTAATTGTAGTCGGTCTAAACAATTTTTTTGATTGTCTTTCTAGGAGCTCTCTAAATTCAGTGTTTTTTTTGCTGATTTAGTTAGGATGAATTGAAATAATGCAGAAATTGCTGATGAATCAGTCATCTTGATAGCTAAATCAAATGCGGATTTTTCAGCAATTTTCCAAATGACTGATCTAATCAGCAAAGAACTGTGAAAACAGTTCAATAGTACTTTTTGAAATACTATTCTTATAAACTGATTTATATGAAACTTGAAATATAAGTATTTAACGATGACATTGTAGTATTAAACAGAATTTTGAAATAAAAAATTCAACATTTTAAGAAACTAAAATGTAACAAATAAAAATTGATAGAAAAATTTTAATTTAAACGATTTTACTTTAAAAAAAGTAAATAATGTACTATAAAAACAGAAAATAATGAGAATTAAAATAAAAAATTTGAGGCATTGACAAAAATTGAACTGAAAAAATATAAAACCAGTGGGCTTTTTTACAATTACAAAAAAAAATGAGATAAAAGCTTTTATTTTTTGAGATCAAATTTTGTGAATATCTCAAATTCATAATTTTAATGCTCATTATTTTCTGTTTTTTATCGATACATTATTTACTTTTGTTAAATAAAACCATTAAAATTAAAAACTATTTTACCTTTTTTTTTTTTTATTTAGTTATCGGAAAAAAGGTTGAAATTGTTTGGATGAAAGGGAAAAATGTCCGGTAATGATTATTACCAGTTGAGGTATTTAAGAGGCATCGAGTTGAGATTTTTCCGGCAGTTGATAAGCTTCTGGTCAGGAACCGGGTCTGAACACTTATTCACACGTGAACGTACATCCGGAATTGCAAGTCAAGTGCCTGAAAGTAGTTTAGTTTCGTAATAGCACTCAAAGAGTATGTTTTTTTTTTTCTTGTTTTCTTCGTGAAATACAATTATGCACAAGTGAATAAACCCCGAAGTATTGCACTTATATACAGACTACATAACCATTCATAAATGGCATCGATTTACGACCAGGAAAAACCATTTGCCCTGTACCTAACATTATCCGCATTAGTAACATTGTAAATGGAACGACAAAACGGTGGGAAAGTTGGATTAAACGATCAGTCAAATGTTCTAAACATTTTCGTGTACCCAGTGTTGGATCGGACTGTTTAGTCGTCACTAAGTTTGACTATCCTGCTTAGAATATATTGATGTTCTATCTTTTTTTTTTAGATGAGTTTATCTGATGTGCAAGATCGTGTTAAACAATTAGGTTTCTCTATATTGAGTTTCATAATTTTTCATTCTTCAAAACATACCATGCGCAATCTAGGTGTTTTTTAAACCCTCGTAAAAGAAGGGACAATGATTGTTTAGTTACTCAACTGTCGTCAGTAAATGTTTTCTTTGACAACACTAATTGCTTTCTATTTTACTCAAGCCATTCATATATAAATACAACATTGTGAATAATGACACTTTCGACGTTTACAGCTAAATTGAGTGGCTAAATGGAATTGTTTTCTTGAATATGCTCGCGAGAAATCATTGTTGCGAATGACACTGAAACATTTGCCGTCGTAAATAAAAGGCCTGTCATTTTTATTATCTTTTTTTTTTCTTTAACCTAGAAAAAAATATTTTCTATAAGATATCTATGAAAGTGTTAAAATTTTTAGAATTTCCATATTTACACAATTCTTAGAAAAAATTGTCACTTTTTTAAATATTAAAGAAAATTAAATTTTAATAGGAAGTCAAATATTTTTTTGTTATTAATAAAAAAAAAAAAAAAAACAAATTATTTAGCCTGTTGAAATTATGAAAATATTCAAATCTATGCTGAAATATTTAAATCATAAAATTTCTTTTATTTTCTTGATTTATAAAAATATCTAAAAAAAAATTTTTTTATTTTCTTTAGTTGCTCTCAAAAATAAATACAATTCTGAAATAAATTAAAAATTTTTATTAAAATTGTTGACTGTTTAATATATTTATTTGAATTATTGATGTAGAAAATAATATGATGTTGATATTAAATATTTTTTATATTTTTAATATAACTATATATGTCAATGAAAAAACTTGGATGTACTGAACAATATTTCCGGATCGTTAAATCGCTAGGGAAAGCGTTCATCTGAAATTGCTTAACACTGGACGAACAATTTGACCTCATTTTCCATCGTAAAATGTCTTTTACCCAACTTAAACAAATGTTAACACACATGATCATGAGTCCAGGAAATTTTAACCTTTAAGTCACTATTAAATCATATTTTACAAGCAGTCGTGATATCATTTTAAATTATACTTGTCCGTTAAATTTTATATTCTAACAATGAATTAACCAATGTAAAAAACATCCTCAAGTCTGCAATCACTCGTAGAAAAATTTCACAATATCCTCGATTGAGAATCTCCGCATTTATAACTACCAATATTTTGTAATTCCTTTTTTTTTCGTCATAATTACATCTTGATTTGCGTATGATGGCTACATAATCTAGGACAAAGTGCAGCTGTTGACTATGAATTCAAAGCCTCGAGTCATCTTGAGTAAATTCACGGAAGAAAAATTTTATTCCATGAATTCTTTAGTGTGATATACTTTCTCAAACGCTTTCGAAAGATCATCTAGATTTTATAAAGATAAAATTGATATTTCTGAGTGATCAAAGGTGTTTGCAATTTTTTTTACAATGTAGAAACATTATACTAATAGAAAAAAAAAATTTTTTCGCATTAATTACATAAATAAATATTAATTTCTTGAGTTTATTCAACTCTCAATACTATGTATGACTTTAGTATTAAATGAGAATAGTTATAAAAAAATTGAAATCTTTAGTATTTACAGTTATACACATGATAATAAGGCATTACTTTCTTGTAGGGTGCGCATCAATGCTTGACGCTCTGATCGTGTCATTAATTCTGTTAGAAAGGATTATTTAAAAAATATTTTTTGTAATAAAATTATAATAATTATGGGTTTGTTTATGTTGCAGCCGGAACCTAGACCGGAACTCGACTCTACAAATGGAAGTAGTCACAGTGGAAGACCGAGATTTGTACCTGTCACGGCTCTTGAGGATGTTCAAGCTGTCAGATGTGCTGAATTTCATCCTCACGGAAAACTTTATGCTGTTGGATCTAATTCAAAGACACTTAGAATATGCGCTTATCCAAAACTTCATGATGTTCGGTAAGTATTTTTTATTTTAACCTGAAAAAAAAAAATTTTTTTTCCTTTTTTTTTACTTAATTAAAAATTTTTTTTTGCCTTTAAATATTGGATTTATCGTAAGTAGGATTTATAAGTAAAAGTCATGAGTGAAATTTATTTTTTTGTGCGGTTGTTTTTTTTTTTTTTTAGGGGATGGCAGGATATATTTAATGGCAGTATAGTGTAGATTGATGAATTTCCGCGATGAAATGATGTATCATGATATTAAAAGAGTTATTAGAAAATATTTAATTAAATTCTACATTGCAATTATGTAGCCAAAGATCTCGTGAAAGTGGCGATTATTCTCGCACCTCTCAGTTCCTTTCCCCGGTTTGAAATTCAATTATAAACGTTAGGATATAATCGCGTGGGTGGGAACAATCTTGAGAATTAGGTGATGAAGGAAAGTGAAGGAAGCTCTTTGAGAATTGAGAAATAAGTACTTGAAATATATTTTTACTTAGTTGCATTTAATTAATCGGGAATATTTTTTTCTTTGTTGCAAAATTAATTTTAGCAACACGATTAATTCATTTTTCAATTTCGGTTATGATTTTTTTGAAAAAAATTTTTCTTATAAAATCATCGATTCTAGAAATTATTTGAATAAATAGAAATGCCATTCGGCAGCCGAAATGGAAGTGAATTTTTTGTTATTTATTGTATTCACTAAAATTAGACTAAAATTCTTGGTTTTTAGGCGTGCTCAATCGGTTGTCGAGGCTTTAAACTATTAGGACCGACAAATTTAGATGTATTTTCTTACGTTGAATGTAAATAATCGACCTGCTTAATCCGTAGACTAATTTTTCGCGCGGTGATATTAAAAAAATGCCATTCGGCACGTCGGAAGGTCAAAATTCACCAAAAATCACTATTTTTTCGTGTTTTCTCCCCTTGGATGACCTCGCCCGATTGGAACGATGTGCCTGGCGTATTAAGGACGTAAAAAGACATCGAATGGCGTATAAAAAACCAAAATCCATCAATATCTTCTCATTGAAAGGCACGTAAAAAGGTCAAAATCCACCAAAAATGACTATTTCTTCGTGTTTTAAACCCCTGGATGACCTCGCCCGATTGAAAGGATGTGCCTAGCGTGTTTCTAAGATATCCAACTAAAAATTCGTCGTGTAATATCAATTAAAAAGCCTCAATTAAAATATATCATAAAAAAAATTTCATTTTCTCACTTTTTTCGAGTAAAAAAAAATTTTTTTCTCGCATTATTATCACTGATTTTCTTATTACAGAGAGGATCATCAAACGTATCAACCGACAGTCTTATTCAAACGAACAAAACACCACAAAGGATCAATATACTGTTTGGCCTGGACACCGGACGGGCAGTTGATGGCAACAGGAAGCAACGATAAAACCGTGAAACTGATGAAATTCAACGCCGATACTTCAAATCTCGAAGGTAAAAAAAATTTCCATGTCCTACTACCTATTTTTCAATGAAAATTTCAAACCGGATTAATTAATTTTTACTTTTCTGTTAATCTATCAGGACAAGAAGTCGAACTGACCATGCACGACGGCACCGTGCGCGATTTGTGCTTTCTGGAGGACACTTCGAACAAATCAAGTTTGCTGATAAGCGGTGGAGCCGGTGATTGCAAAATTTACGTGACAGATTGTGCAACAGGTACCCCCTTCCAAGCTCTCAGTGGTCACAGTGGCCACGTGTTGACTTTGTACAATTGGGGCGGTGCAATGTTTGTCAGTGGTTCGCAGGACAAAACAGTGAGATTTTGGGATCTCCGAACGAGAGGCTGTGTCAACATGGTCACTCCTGCAACAGTTCCTGGCAGCAGGGTAATTACTAATAATAAAAAAAATTTCAATCACCATCATTAACAGTTGTTAATATTTTTAATTATATTTTTAAAATCATCTCTCGTTTAATTTCGAGTTTATAGATGGCTTTTACGTTTTTAACGTCTGATAAATGCGTGATTTAATGTTTTATTACGCGCAGCACAATTTATTTCATGAACCACTGAAATCAGCATTTATCAGACGATTTTTTTTTTCTCTATTCGCGAATTTTTGAAACACTGTGTGGTTCAGTAGAATTTGATTCCTCTGCAGGTTGGCAGCCCCGTTGCCGCACTTTGCGTCGATCCTTCTGGACGTTTGCTCGTGTCTGGACATGAGGACAGTAGCTGCGTTTTATTTGATATTCGTGGAGGACGCACTGTCCAATGCTTCAAGCCACATGCTGCTGATATTCGCAGTATTCGCTTCTCGCCCTCGGCTTACTATTTACTCACTGGCGGCTATGATAACAAGCTGGTTCTAACTGATCTACAACGTGAGTTATAAAACATTATTGTAAAAGTATTTATTTATTTATATATGTTGAAAAATGTATCTTATTGAAAAAAAATCATATTATTCAATCTTTTTTGTTTTAGCTCCTAAAAAAAAAATTAAATTATCATTTTTTTTTTAACTGATAGTGATTTTCTATCATAATATATTTTATATTTTTCTTAAATTTACTTAAATATCGTAATTTTTATTTATAAAAACGTTTTAAACGTTACTACGAATTATATTAATTTTTTTTTTCTGACCAAAAAATTCATAAAAATTAGTAAAAACAAAAAGAAACTAATTAACAATGACTAAAAAAACATGGAATAACGATTAATTTATAATTTGAAATGATTTTGTTGTTAGATATTATTATTAATATTTTTTATTCATTTCTTCTTCAATATATCCAATAGAAAATCGTTCGACTGAAAAAAAAAAGTTTCGCTTGAAAAAATTAATATTCAGCATTATTTTAAATAAATAAAATGTTGAATTATTAAAAATATTAATTTTTGTGTTATTAGGCGACTTGACTTTGCCATTGCCGAGTGTGGTGGTTGCACAGCATCAGGATAAAGTAATTTCCGGCCGGTGGCATCCGACAGAATTTTCCTTCCTCAGCACATCAGCCGATAAAACAGCGACTCTCTGGGCTTTACCGCCAGTATAAAAATAAAAAATACTCAAGCACAACTCCATTTATTCTAAATGAAAAAAAAAATTTTTTTCCCTTATATTTAATTAGCCACAACCATGACCAATGAATACTCTACTGATACTCATTTTTAGGTTGAATTAAAAATACAAAAAAAAAACACTCATACCACTTACTCATATTAAAAACAAAAAAATAATCAATCGAGTAATTGATTAAATAATTATAATTTAACTTAAATTAAAAAAACAGATAATAAATAAAATTTTGTGTTTTTTTTTTTTTATCGTAGAATTTGTGTGTAAATAAATTTTATGGCTTTTGAGATTAAGTTTATTTGTGTACAGTTTACACGTTAATTTTGTCATGATATAAAAAAACAAAAAAAAAAAATAACAATTTCTATAATTATTTGTTATAAGAAAAATTGTTTTTTGTTATATTTCATATTAATCGTTGTATAAATTTAATGTTAATGCGCTTTTATTCATTTATCAATGAATAATTATTATTTTTTAATAGTTTATACAAATTACCATATGAGTCATAACATATTAAAATCGATAAATTAATTATTCAATTATAAGCTAAAACAATTAATATGTATTTAGTCTCTAGTTTAATAGTTTTTCGTTGTTACTAGACATACAAAAAAATTTTTTTTTTCCTCACATTAAGAGAAATAAAAAAAGTAATCGATATATTTGTACTTTTTCATAAAAGTACAATGATTTTTCTGGAAAAAAAAAAATCATTATCTTCCTGATTTTCAACGTGTTTGTCTTGAATTAGACGTCTAGTCTTCGATGAAGCCGATCATGACATGTGTATTGAGTGAAATAATTTTATCCATGCCTCTGGGGGCATTGATAAAAAAATTCATATTAATGATTAATATTATTCATGATGTCTATATATTTGTATGAAACAAAAAATTAATTATGACATTAAAAACACTTTGCTTATGCGTGTAACAGCTCGTCTGTGCCTTGAGTCGTGGCTGCTATCTAACAATTTGTCATATATATTGTTATTTATCCTCGTATCCGATATCCCCCCTGCGGTTTATTTTTGTACCTATATTTTTCTTCATCCGTATAATATATATTTGACACGTGTATAATCATTATCGCAATTATCGCATGATTACTTATGCATAATAACTTATAACTTTGTACTTTTTCTGTAGATAGACGTGGAATGAATAATTCCACGTTTAATTTATAATAAAACAAAATCATTATTATTATGTATGGGCTATTGATGTGTGTTATGTTTGATAATTTTATAGTAAATGGCAAAATTAATTATTCATATTTAATATTCTATTTAAAAAAGATTTTTACAGAAAAACTTTTTTTTTAATTTATGATAGATTTAAATATTAAACATTTTTGTTGATAAATAAATAATTTTTGATTAATTTGAAAAAAAAGCAATACTTTTTAATTGTAAGAGAGCGCTCAACGCCGCAGTAGATACAGACAAAATTTTGTGTGTGTGGTCAGACAGATTTTATCAGTCGAGTAGTATAGGTAAATCTTAATCAGACAGTGTCTGACCACGAACGAATGATTTTACTATTGTCGCTAAAAACAGAGACAAAATATCGTAAATATTCGGTCTTTTAATGAACAATAATAAAATTTGGAAGATATTAAAAATTTTGTTAACAAATTCTACAGCAGTTAACGATTTGGTTTTTTTTTTTCTATTGAAATAGCACAGTCGAAACATTTGTATAATTGGAAAAATGGTAAATACGAGATATGTGTGACTCGATATTATTGATAAATAGTTGTAAAACTGTAGATTAGTTGGAGGTACCTCCTTGTGGTAACCACAGCCTCTTGGCTGGTAAACCGGTAAGCTAAGATATCCAACCGATCGGCAGAAAGGATGTTAAATGAAAAATTTGAAGAAAAATAAAGAAATAACCTGCGTAAACAAAATAAATAAATTATTTATCCTTGAAATTAAAAATGAGTGAATTATGTCCTTGCATCTGCGTTCTTGCTGAATTCAACCACGACCCATTTATAGGTAGTAAAATAAATTACTTTTTTTTTTAATTTATATTTTAAAAAAAAAAAAAAAAACAATTTTACTGCGCTAAAATTATAAAAAAAAATTATTTTTTTTTTTAAATAAAACAAGTTTTTTTATATACAAGTAATATTGAATATCAGAGTTAGCGTACGGTAGTCCATGGGTTTAAGGGCTGGCCTATCGTGCCGGAGTTTGTAGGCTCGAATCCTGTTAAGGTCAATTTTTTTTTTCTTAATTGGCATTGTTCATTTTATACAGGATATTGTATGTGATATAACAGTTAATTTACTTTATTTAAGGAATGACCCAACGCTTGAATAATAAAAAGAAGTTTTTTTTTTAATTTAGTTTTTTGAAAATTGTGGCTACGGATCGATAGTTACAGAAAATTCTATGGAACATTTTTTATAGTAAATTGAATTTTCGACAATTTATGTTGAATACAATTATGCGATATTGTAAATATTTACCGAGTAATCATGAAAAAACTAAAATCAATTACAGTTTTTGGATGATAACTCGATAAATAAGGGAAGTATTGAAAAATAGTACTCTTGATAAATTATCAGGCATCAAAATTCATACAAAAAACATTCTATAAAATTTTCTGTCACTATCGAACTTTAGTCAGAAATCGCAAAAAACTGAATTGAAAAATGAGAAGGGGGGACCCTTTGCATTTTTTCGAAAATTTATTTCACCGTAGAGCATTGGGGAGTTGCTTAAAAAATAGCAAATTAATTATAGTACAAGATCCAGTGTAAAAAACTGCATAAAAATGCGTTCTTCCGGTGTTTTTTAAGGAAAAACGGAAATTTTTGAACATGTGGCGCCATCTAGCGGCCAGCGCACCGAACTAACCCAGTGAATATTGTGTTTTTTTGTTTTTTCTTGATATCTCGCGAAATAAGGGAAATATCGAAAAATGTCACTCCTTATAAATTATCAAGAATTTAATTTCCTACAAATTATAATCAGTAAGATTTTCTGTAGCTCTTCATCCGTGGCCGAAAAATCCAAAAAACTGAATTTGCAAAAACATTTTTTTTTTATCATTAAAGGTAAGTGATCACTCTAATTATGAATTACAAACAATAAAAAGTAGTTTAGACGAAGAAATTTGCGTTATTTTCATTTTTTTTGGAGCCGAAAAAAATCGGATTTTTCGGGAGAAAATTTTTTTTTTTTTTCGCAAAAATAAGTAATTTAATGATGTATTATCATTTACATTTATCCACACAATTTTGCCTGCTTTACAAAGCAAAAAAATGCGGTTTTTTAAACAAAATTTAATTTTTTGCGACTGCAGCGCCATCTCGCTGCGCGTATCAGAACTAAATTTTCATGAAAAATCGAGAAATTGGTCTAAAAAATTAGTTCCGCAATTTATCACGAGGTGGCGCTGCGGTCGCAAATCATGATTTTTCGTTTTTCCTCGATATCTCGCGAACTAAGGAAGATATGCAAAAATGTCACTCTTTATAAATTATTGGCAATTAAATTTCCTACAAATTATGTTCAATGAAATTTTCTGTAGCTCTCCATCCGTAGCCAGAAAATCCAAAAAACTGAATTTCGGAAAATGTTTTTTTTCTC